>CM068359.1:36276057-36376057 GCA_034769755.1 Odontamblyopus lacepedii
ATGTGCTGAATTATTATGAAATTTGAATACAATAAATACCCCCAAAGAAGTGAAATAAAACCTTTTAAACTCATTTGATCCTGTTTGTTTGGTACATTTCCATAGGCACGTCGTATACTCATCCCCACTTGCATCACATCTATAACCTCTTTGTTTTCTGTCGTTCTGTCTCTACGCCCCTGGGCAAGACACATCATGGCCCCCTCACCGTATGGAGCAGTGCGACACGAGACCCGGCCTGGGGTTTGAACCTTTGTCTCCTGTTGTGTCGTTCCTTTAGTCACACGGACACGCACACATGCATTTCACTCTGCTGTAAAGCTGTTCACAGAGATACGAGCGCTCTTTCGTTTGAGTGAAAACTGTCGTGTCCTGCATTCAAAACACAAAACACGGAGAGCACGAAGAGTTCTATGCTTTTGCGTATTAGCGAGCGGCAGATTTTTTGTTTTCATTTCTCTCGGGCAGATTTTGAAAAAGCTGTTCATGCTTTTATAACTTCGCGTCTGGACTATTGCAATTCTCTGTATGTGGGGCTAGACCAGAGCTCCTGCAGCGCCTACAACACGTCCAGAACTCTGCAGCTCGTCTGCTCACTAACACTAAGAGACGTGAGCACATCACACCTGAGCTGTGTGACCTGCACTGGCTCCCTGTCTTCTATCGGGTGCAATTTAAAATGTGTTTAATTGTGTTTAAATGTCTACACTCTTTGGGTCCAGTCTATTTGAGAGAATTACTGGAGCCCTACACTCCACCCAGAGGCCTGAGGTCAGCCGACCAGCTCCTGTTGGTTGTGCCCAAAACTCGGCTCAAGACGAGGGGAGACAGAGGCTTTTCTGTGGCAGCGCCCAGACTGTGGAATAACCTTCCTCTTCCTGTCAGATCCTCTCAGTCCGTAACGCAGTTCAAGACTAGATTGAAAACTCATTTCTTTTCCCTGGCATTTAATACTAGTTAGTCAGTTTATCTTGTTTTACTAGTTTATTCTTTTTTTTCTCTCTCTTTTGTCCTCATATGGTGTTGTATATGCATATGTTTGTTATCCTTTATGTGAAGCACTTTGGTCAACTGAAGTTGTTTTAAATGTGCTATAGAAATAAACTTGACTTGACTTGACTTGACTTCATTTGTGCCGAAATGACGACGCGACGCTGCCGTGTCCCGTTTGTATCCCCGATTAAGAAAACAAAACTGGAGAACAAATTTTACACAGTGGGCGTGGACCTGTGGAGGTGAAAACAGGAGTTGATCGTGACTGGGATGCAGGAGAATAAAGACTGAATAAAAATCAAACATGAACAAATAGAACTTCAGAGGAGCAATGAGGAGAAACGACTATTAAAAGCTGTGACATTCCAGTTTCTTCAATATCTTATAAGGTTTGATTTACGTCTAACCGTGCAGCTATAATAAGGTTTTCTCATCAGAAACTTTCTTTGGAGTTTCATTTCACATTGTTCACACTAATCCTCTGTAAAAAAGATATTTGCTTTTGAGCCTAGGCGAATATGCATTTAATTTTTTTTTTTTCCACGATTGTTGCCTCACAGGTAGAAACCTGAAGCCTCTAACCCAGGGGTCTCCAACCTGTAGCTCTCCATCTCGTTTTAACCTCTTGAGACCCTGTGGCCCCACACGAGGACATTACATTTTTGCCTCTTAGCACCATGATTTTCAATTATTTTAAACTTTCACCTGTAATCAACTAAAAACCTCTACAGCAGCTCCCGAAAGTAAAAAAAAACTGCATGGTAAAGTTTAGATGCAAAATGTATGAATAAAACCAATGTATTTATGTACAATAATGTCTCTTCATGTATCTTAATGTATCTTCATTTGGCATTAAAATTTGACACATTTTATTGACCACAGCAGACGAGAGCCTCAGGAAATGTCATGTCCTCGTTTGAAGACATTGGGACTGTGTTATATTATTGATTGTACCTGTTGTTAGGTAAACTTGGGAATATTTAGATGAGTTTACAGTTATAAATTGCTGGACGTTTCTGCTGCTATAGGGAAACTGCTGCCTGTCTCCACTTTTTGCACCTCTACTTTTTTTTGTAACGATTGAAAACCAGAAAAAATTAAAACTGTGGACCACATTTTCAGGCCTTTTTGTGTGTTTTTAACCTCACTCACTGAACCCCAACCTGCTCACGGTCGACCTACGTCACATTTGGCAGGTTTAGGGCTTGAAATAAACAGCTAATTGCTGTTTGTTTGTTTTTTGTAATTTATTTATACATTTTAATGTTTTTACATTTTTTAACCAATGGTGTCATACAGAAGACTTACCGTAAATTCCGGATCACAAGCCGCTACTTTTTTTCTACACTTTCAACACTGCGGCTCGTAATATGAAGCGGCTTTTTTATTTATTTTTTTCATCGCGGGAAAAACATGGACCAATAAAATGAATAAGTAGTTCACTGAGGTCCAATGAAATTGTATGATTAATCACAACTTCCTTATTTCAGTCTTTCTGCTAACCCTCATCAACATGGAGAATACCAGACAAAAAGCATATGATGCAGCTTTTAAACTAAAAGCGATCACTCTGGCAGTTAAAGAAGGAAATCGAGCTGCTGCCCGTAAAATTGGCATAAACGAGTAGATGGTGCGAAGGTGGAGGCTCCAGCAAGAAGAACTGAGCCAGTGTAAAAAGACAACCAGAGCTTTCAGAGGTAACCATAGCAGATGGCCTGAGCTTGAAAACTTTCTGGAGGACTGGGTTAACACGCAAAGAGCACGCGGCCGCGTGTTTCCACTGTACAAATCAGACTGAAGGCTAAAGCGATCGCTACCGTGGTTTATTCCCAGAGCGCCAAGGTGTGTATGTGCATTTCGCGTGTGTGTGTCCCAAGTGTGTGAAGGTGTGTAAGTGCCTGTGGCGCGTGTGTGTCCCAAGTGTCACCAGTGAGCGAGTCCGTCCCCAGAGTTCAGCGGGGGACCGCGTCCGCGGCCCATCCCGGAGGCGCTCCAGGCGGCGGGGACGCAGAAGCGAACCCCCGGATGGACCGCGTCCGCGGCCCATCCCGGAGGCGCTCCAGGCGGCGGGGACGCAGAAGCGAACCCCCTGGATGGACCGCGTCCGCGGCCCATCCCGGAGGCGCTCCAGGCGGCGGGGACGCAGAAGCGAACCCCCCGGATGGACCGCGTCCGCGGCCCATCCCGGAGGCGCTCCAGGCGGCGGGGACGCAGAAGCGAACCCCCCGCCTAGTCTTTGGCCAGCGGTTTATAATATGGTGCGGCTCATATAATTACAAAATTGATTTTTCTTCATAAATCTGAGCATGCGGCTCTTAATCGGGTGCGCGCTGTAGTCCGGAATTTACGGTACTTAGTAGGTCCTACTTATCCCAAATAGCAAGAAGAAATGAAAAATGCACACCAGACAAAAGCTCGGGTCTCAGGAGGTTAAGTAGCTCGCCAAGGGATTTCAGAGTTATATCAGTGTGCTGAATATCAAACATTTGGTTCATTGCGTTCATATCACCATTGTAAATACCAACAAGCCCAAATGTGTGCGCTAATAAATGGACAAGGGCTTATGTTTTATGGGCGTCCAACTGTATCCAGAGGCTCACCTTCTTTCTTCTAATCGTCTCAATCTCTAAAGTGAGTAGCTCTCTGACACTTTTGTTTTGTAAAGGCAGGAAAAAGATTGTACACTCCTGCACTCACCCTTTGTCCCCATGAGAGATCGACTAGTGGCCGCTCCAGTTACAGCAGCTCCTCCGACGCAGAAACATTTCTCCCATCGAACACAAAGCATTTGGGGGGGAATTCAAACTGCCCTCGTTTGGTTGTCAGGACATTTACAGCTTTCACAGAGATCGGGATTTGTACATTAACTACCTCACCTGCCAGTGTGCAGTCGGGTGGTGCATGCTGGGATTGCGTGACGTCTTCTCCGTAGCTCTATAGACCCTGATTGCAGTCCCCTACACACCGACCACTGCGTCACCTCCAAGGTAACGGTGATGGATGAACGCTGGCTCTGTCTGAGCGGTGTTCTCCTAATGAAGCTCATCAGTGTCCAGAAGCGCTCGTGTCCCATCAGACTGATGTGTCCAAGTCCATTGGTCAGGGACAGAGGCTCGAGACGTCCCCTGACCTCTGACCTGTGAGGGACTGTCCTGGATCAATGGACAGACATGAATGTGGAGGTCCCACGGTGTCTTCTCTTCTTTCTTCAGACGGTGATCGATACAGTCCCTGAGGGTGGTGCAGGCGAGGAGTATGGATCAGGCACTTATGGGGGGAAGGACGGGTCTGTGGAGAGGAGAGGAGGAGGGACATGCCCAGGAACAAGGCTTCGTTTAGTCTTGGATTGGTTCTGGTTTGGTCACAGATTAAACCCAGTAGCTAAATAACTGTACCAAAAATACATATTCAGAGTCACTCTGGAGAAACTGTATTCTGGTACAGTTACTCTTTCATTTGGTGTAAAGTAGTTGCTTTCCTAAAATCAATAGAATACAGTACAGCATTTGATCAATGAATCTAGGCATCAGACTGTACAGTATTAGTGAGAAAAAATATAAATTTTCTAAATAATGACACAACAGACAACAAACACATTGCTTTTTCGCATTTTTCATTATATACTTATATATACTATACACTATACACACAGTATTTTGCCTAGTGTCCAGAGGCAAGGCAATAATATCAAGTGGCAGATCTGACTGATGTAAAACTTTAAGTCAAAAATAAGCACTTTAAAAAGCACATATTTTGCCAAAGAGACTTTTTTGAGTTTCTGATCATGTTATAACATGGCTCCCTCATCTAAAACATACCTGGAGTTGTATTTCATGTCATTCATGCTGGTTTCTGTAGTTCTCTGTAAAACGTCCTTTGCATTTGAGCCTCAGACAAAATGCGTTTTGAATTTTTCCAGGATTGTTGCCTCACGGTAGAAACCTGATGCAGTTTATAAGTCCAAAAATCATAGCTAGAGTTGAATGTTGGGTTCACTATTAGCATTTTCTCCAATGTTGTCAATAGATGGAGCCCTACACCAGATGTGAGGAATGGTCAAGCTGGACATGAATGTGGGTTTTATACATGGTCATTATCTGAAGTTCTTAAACGTGAGACGTTATGGTACATATAGACCCTTTTAGGACAGAAGTGATAATAAAGCTGCACGCGCATTTTGGCAACAGAATTTGGCATTGTTCGTGGAAACCGTCTGCCCTCGCAGCATTAGGATTCATTCACTCGACGGTAGGCAGGTACTTTTTTGATTTAACCGATCGCTGTTATTTGGTCCTGTGTGCTCGGGTTGGTTCTGGCCAACACACAGCTCTTCACCAGTGCGCCAGCTGCAACTTCTGAGGTTTTTGCGGACCGTATAGTGCACTGTGATCCCTGACCTATAGTTGATGGAGAAAAATGGAATTGAGCAGAGGCACTAGGTGGTGCCAGCCTGGCTAACATTGTTCCCCATTCATTCCGATTCATTCAGACTGAACACGGACAGAAGAAGACGGAGATAAAAAACATTTCCAGCACCAAAATATCTGGTTGTTCTGTGTGTGTTTGTCAGAATCGATATTCTACCGGCGGACTAAAGTTTTAAAGTTTTACTCACTGATCGCACGAGGATCTGGCAGTCGGACTCCGTTTGTCAAAGGCAGATCGTTGAGGAAATATTCGCGATCTTTTGACGATAATCATGTCGCCGAGCTCGACAAGTTCTGCCGTACTTCTATTGCCAAAATGTGTGCGCAACCGTACCTACGTCATCACCGTTTACGAACACTAAAAGGGTCTATTTAAAGTTCTCAAACATGAGACGTCATGGTACATATTTGAAGTTCTAAAACATGACATGGCGAGGCAAAGGTCTCAAAAGAGTTTAGAGTCTAACAGCCGTACAAATCCTGCGTAACACGTGTCCTCGAGCTTAGTCACTGTCTCCACTGTGCCCCTGTAATGACGTCCATTTGTCCGGAGAAACAGCTGGCACTTGAACGCCCCGCGGCCCGTGAAAGAGACATATGCTTCTTTTATGTTGAGGGAAGAGCGCTTTGGCCCAGACACGTGCTCCATTAGCTCCGCACAAAGCCCCCCTCAGGCCAGACCAGACCAGGACACACTAGTCTGCGTTAGGCTGAGCATGAATGGGTGTGTGGGCTGGATCATCTCCTCGCTGTAAAGGAGCACGCAGACCTCTGTGTTTTGCTACTCTGGCTTCTGCAGAGCTTTAAATCATGGCATTATATTTTTATTATGTAGTCAGCACAAATAAGGGTATTATAAGAGTGTTTATTTATGGTTTAATCCTGGTTTAATCACTGTTTATACCATGTTAATACCATCTTTAGACCTGGTTTCAGAAGTCTAATTGGGTCTTTGGTTTAGACATAGTTGAGTCCTAGGTTTAATCCAGGTTTAATGCAGGATTAGACCTGGTTTTAGTATGATTTCGTCCTATATTTGGTCATAGATTAGGCTAGACCATGCTTAAAAACAACATTAGTCCTGGTTTGTTCTGAGATACTCATAGATTACAAAGATTGCACAGTTAGTCAGTCTGGTTTAGTGATGATTTATTCCTGGTTTAGTCTAAGATTACAACATTTTAACGGTTTTAGTTCCAGTGTTCTGTCGAAATGAGCTCCCCGGAGCCAAAATCAACAGTGACGTCTATCGATTCACACTTTCCTGCATGTCGAAATAAGCAACCTTGAAGTGAACCTCCCCAGTTTTACTACATATTTCTTTGAATTAGAGACAGCGGGTTTGATACTGTTTGCACACGGTGATCACACTTTATACCTTAGTTATGTCAGATTTACACTCATTTATATGAATATAGCTCATAGCGACAGGTCAGTTTAGTCACCAAATAATGCTCCCACTGTAGAATCACCATTATTCACTCATTTATATGAATTTGAGCAGAGGAGCTCATTTCGACAGGCCGATATCTTCTATCAAATAAGGCTCCCACTGTGTAAGAGAAAGAAATGACTGGAAACACTGAAATCTTTATATTAAATAGCGTTAAATATATAACATTTCACGCTAATATCATAGGTTACAGTGTGAATTTCCTATTATAATATAGTGATATTTCTTAACAAAGTTATAGCGTATTCAACACATGGAAACAATATAAAATACGATAATACGCAAAATCAAATATTAAATCCAAACCAAATCATTTCGGTATTCTGCCACGAGTCCAACATGTACGAGTCAGTGTCTACGTGCCGGTCAAAACATACAATAAAACCAAAACACTTTTAAAATGTGACTTGTTCCTCCACTTCTGCCTCAGGAGCTCAAATCGACAGCGTTTAAACTGTGAAAGTGTTTGGGGGTCGTGCAGCTCAAATCGACAGAACGCCGGTTTAATCCTGGGTTAGTCACACGTGAATGAAAATCTGCACTTCCAGACCGATAAAAAAAACTATAATAGAGCTATTGTTTTGTGGTTAGTTTGGGTAGAGAATAATGCAGAATTTTAAAGCAACACTGTTTTAGTCAAAAATAGACAATTTTGTGAGTGCTTATGGCATTGAAGAACACAGAAATACATGTGTCCCTACTGTACGCGGTTTTGCATCTCCACAAACCTGATTTATTTGGCAGGAGCGCAGCCTTGTACTAGAAACATAAAACTATATCCTCGGAAAATGTTTTGACATGAGACCACAGACGTTTACAGCAAATGTTACAGAAGACCTTCCGTAAGAAATCCTTGAGCCAAAATGTTCTGTCTCATCACCGACTGAAACAACAGAGCAGAAAAAGAGGGAGGTTGAGGAGAGGCTTTCCTGCCGTGTTCACCTGGCGCCCCCCGGAGGCCGCTGTGATGCTGCAGGGCACAGAGGATCGACACTTTTGGCTCTTCCTCTCCTCAAACTGACCCTCCCTGACCAATCGTCCTGCTCAACTGCACCAGACCTTTGACTGCGCTCTACTTGAGCTGCTCGGTGTGTTTGAAGTGTCTCTCCGGGGTTAATAAAGTGATATTGACTGATAGAGCCGCATGAGGAAGTTACAGACTTGAGCTATGGTAAAAATAAAAGCAGGACTTCCTCTTCGGGGAATGACATTTGGGCCACACTTCAGACTAGACTTAAAATATTTCTCTCAATTTTAAATGCACATGTCCGGGGTTGTGCCAGTTACCTGAAGTAGGTCACCTCCAGACAGCGCCGGAGATCGGGACGGTTTTTGGGACAGGACCCTCCGCAGGCTGCTCCTCTGGGATGTCCTCACAACACAAAGCTTCGTGGATATGGAAATGCCCAGACTGAAGCCGTCGTCTGCCTGTTCGTCCCCGTGTCCTCCGCGTCCACACGTCCCCGGTCCGGATCCATACGCTGCATTAGGAGCTGTATGTCTCAGCAGAGGCCGCTCGATGGAGTTTGGACGTTCTTGGGTTCGATCTGTCCACCGCTTTGACATTTGGAGACGCTCTTTGTTAAATGTGGGAAACGGCGGGGGGCTTCTGCACTTACCCCCCCGCGGAGAGGCTGTGGGTTCTATTCTGGGGACGTGGAGAGACAGTGTGAAAAGTGGATCCACTCTTCTCCATCCATACATCCATATACATGCACTGAAACACAAAGAGACAAGAAAAAGGGTATACGACACTGTAACACATTTTACCTTCCTTTTCCTTCACTGTAAATGACAATATTGATCAAAAACAACTTATAACAAGCTTCAAAACTCATTAAAGTGTCTCCATAAAGACAAGCAAGGCCATTAGAAAAGTGCACTCAGTACTTAGAGCAAACCTATTCTGCAAAATGTACTTTTCAGACTTATATGTGGAGTGATTCGCCCATGTTTAAGTCATCGTCAATCGCCTATTTTCAAGACGACATATTGATGATCCCATTTTCCTTCCCGGTACACGCCCACTGTGATTTACCTACTTTGTTCTCCATTTATTTTTGGATACACGTGGGATTTGCTTCATTTTGGTACAAATAAAAAAGATTGAATGCTGGCTGCCGTCCATCGATGTCGCAGACTCTTTATTTTATAACATCACTGGGCTTTCTTTCTTTCCTTCATTAAGTAGTTTTAGATCAATACTGGGATTTAAATTGTCCAGGTTATAACATAATGATCCACATGTATCAGATTACAGCTACAGAACACACAAGCACAGTGTGTTTTCTTAAGTCTGACTGAAAAGTTGTGGTGAGTACAATGGATATGTTTTGTTCTTTAGATCAGGACACCACATCTGCCTCTGTCCTGTGTCCTACAGGGCTCCAGAGACACAACTCGACTGTGCCCCCTGTGGGTGGAGCTGGGCACTCACGCTCTGGGGCTCTGGCTCTGTGCAGACGCTCAGTGGTCGTGTGCAGACACTCTTTGACTGTAGTTGTGTGCAGACGCTCTGTGGTCGTGTGCAGACGCTCTGTGGCCGTGTGCAGACGCTCTGTGGTCGTGTGCAGACACTCTTTGACTGTAGTTGTGTGCAGACGCTCTGTGGTCGTGTGCAGACGCTCTGTGGCCGTGTGCAGACGCTCTGTGGTCGTGTGCAGACGCTCTTTGACTGTAGGTGTGTGCAGACGCTCTGTGGTCGTGTGCAGATGCTTTGTGGTCGTGTGCAGACGCTCGGTGGTTGTGTGCAGATGCTCTTTGACTGTAGTTGTGTGCAGACGCTCTGTGGTCGTGTGCAGACGCTCTGTGGTTGTGTGCAGACGCTCTGTGGTCGTGTGCAGACGCTCAGTGGTCGTGTGCAGATGTGGTCGTGTGCAGACGCTCAGTGGTCGTGTGCAGACGCTCTTTGACTGTAGTTGTGTGCAGACGCTCAGTGGTCGTGTGCAGACGCTCTGTGGTCGTGTGCAGACGCTCTTTGACTGTAGTTGTGTGCAGACGCTCTGTGGTCGTGTGCAGACGCTCAGTGGTCGTGTGCAGATGTGGTCGTGTGCAGACGCTCAGTGGTCGTGTGCAGAAGTGGTCGTGTGCAGATGCTCTGTAGTTGTGTGCAGACGCTCAGTGGTCGTGTGCAGACACCATGTTGCTTTGGGAACAACAGGACTGACTGAAGCTGAATCAGAAGAACCACACACGGATACACTTAGAGCGAACACATCCAGTTAGCAGTTACATAAGATAGACAGATAGATAGATAGATAGATAGATAGATAGATAGATAGATAGATAGATAGATAGATAGATGTTATATATGAGCAGCTGGGGGTGTTGTTGAAGTATGTCTATTGGCGGAATGTTCAGCAGTTACCGTGGTGACACAATGCACACATACATATGCAAATACAGACAAAAAGGTTTTAAGGCAAACATACAATATCTCTTTTGCATTTATTAACTTCCAGGTTCTTTTGTGCTCAAAACACTTAAAAAGAACGACACAAAATAAAACACACATTCTTACAGTGAAAGGACTCTCATTTGCACTGACCCGACCTGTAACTTTGCCTGGTGGCGTCATCTACTTGTCACCAAAGAAACAGATTAAAAGATGCAAAAATAAAAGGCCTTTATACGTCATGTCTTAATGGAGAACTTAAAAAGTCTGTGGTTTCCTCAGGGGACAAACAGGAATTTAGACATGCTGTAAATTTACAAAGGTGTTTTATTTTAACCAGCGAGTGCCTTGTTTTTTGGGGGGTTTTTTTCCCGTCTTTAAATTGACTTCCCTTCCCCAAAGAGCACCACTGTGTTTTATCGACTGTGTATTATCCTCGGGAGGTCCAGGAAGCGCTCCTTTTGAAACTTTTTAAAGCAATAGATCAATTTAATGTCACTGGGGGACATTCTAAACACTTCCATGGACAAAAGAAGCAGAAACTCTTATTCTCTTTTAGCTTTCTAAAGGCCGCCACACACTAGAGGATTTTTCGATCTTTAACAATTTTTTAACGTGTAACAACACCACAGACGAGGAGAAATTTATGAGACTAAAACTCTCTGACCTCACAGACTGCAGCGGGTTCTGTCTGTGGACCACAGGATATAAAGCTGTGAGCGCTGTGATGGCGTCGGCTGTTTCCTGTCTACAGTAAAAACCACTCGCTCTGAGACTCTGAAGTGTTCAAAGATCAGACTCTGCACTTCCAGTTTAGACACAAGTCAAACTGTGTTATTATTATTTGTGAAATGTGGTGCAATACTTCAGATACAGGATTTTTAAAGCAGAAAAGAGGAGATAAAGTCCACAGGAAGTAGAGTCACTGTCGCTGATCTACAGCTTTACTTTGTGTGGATGTAAACAAACACACGAGGAAACACTGTCGTTTTACTTTTAAAGAACACCGCAAACTGGATTAATAGCGCAGTTTTGCGGACTGGATGTCATTATTTGTGGAGGACAATTTCTATGGATAATGTGGATGAGATGTTGCACTTTAAATGTACCACTTAACAAATAACAACATTTTTGTTTTCGCTATATCGTATTTGTATCTTTGTATCTTGCGTCTCTGTGTCCGTCGCTCCTCTGCCCCTGACGCTCTGTTTTATCGGCTGTTCTCGTTGCTGATGTTTGGCGGTTCTGATTTCACACTGACTCCACACATGAGGAGCAGCGGCTTCAAAATCGCACACGGAGACAAAACGTCGGGTCACGCCTCCCTGAACTCGGGAAGAAGAAATCGCAGCCAAAATCGGGCAAACTGTCCTGTGTGGCGGCCTTATACCGTGTTATTACAATGTCCCCTCATCAAAAACACACCTGAAGAGATTTTAGAGTCATCCATACATGTTTGAGTAATCTAGTGATCTCTCCCAGGCCCTATTCAAACCCTTGTTACGGTTCGCTGTAAGATTCTGTACAAGACTCCGCCCCCATTCCTACAAAAACTACAAAAAAATGACAAAACTGTACACAGCACCTTGACAAACTTGACAAATCACCCCACACGCAGACAGTGAGTGCAGATGAGGTTAGTCTCAGTCTGGTCCAGTCTGGTCCTTTCTCCAGGGAGCCTGACTCCGTTTCAGCCCAGGCCGGCTCATCGATCCCGGGTTATTTCTGCTGCGAGTCCTGGGAGCCGCTCCAGTGTCACTCTGGCCCGATAAAGTCAGACACGACTGAAATAGAGCCAAGCCGAGACTGATAGTACTGTCAAGAGAAAGTTTAAAGTGTCTGGAAAAAGAGTCCTGCCTTGCCCGTAAATCATGTCTGTGTTTTGGATGGAGTTTTCCGTATTGATGACGTAGGCAGAGGGATTCTGTTTCACAACTCTACTACTTCTGCCTAACGTATTTTTGCATTTTTCTTCTCAGATTTTTCCCACAAACTGACACTGAGCAGTTATAGGAGGTAATTTGGAGTCAAGTTGAGAGAAAAAAAAATAGGATCATGGCGAGCAGGTTAATACAAACATTTTAAAGGGACAGTTCATAATTTTGGACGTAGGGCCTTATTTCCCCGTGAACCAGAGTATTGGAGACTAGGCTAGTGCAAGTCAATGGGCATAGTTGTCCTGCCACTAAAAACAAACTCCAGACTGTCCATGTGAATGTCTGTGTTGTAAAACCAACCGTTGCATTTGAAGGACTTATGTCTGAGCAGCAGCAGCGAGTTGTACTAAATCTTTGACCCACAGAAACAAAGACAGTGTCAGCAGTCACCTCCAGTCTCTCTCTCTAAAACCTTCAAATCAGGTTAGAAATCTCAGAGTAATAATGGACTCAGACTTGAACTTTAACAGCCACATCAAATCAGTAACATCTGCTCCTTTTACCATCTAAAAAACACAGCAAAAATCAAAGTTCTAGTGTCTAAAGCATCTGGAGATACTTATCCATGTGTGTATCTCCAGTAGGTTAGAAACTGTAACGGCCTCTCACTGTGAGAGCTGCAGAACATCCAGAACACTGCAGCTTGGGTCCTGACTCCAACCAGGAAGTCCGAGCACATGCTTCCTGGTCTCAGGTCTCTGCACTGCCCCCTGTGGCTCAGAGACTTTAAAGCGGCTCTGCTCCTGCACAAGTCTCTCCAAAGTCCATCTGTGACATGTTAGAGCCACATGAACCATCTGCATCTGAGGAGCTCAGGGACCAACTACTGCTGTAGTCCTGGTTTAGTCCTGGTTTAGTCCTGGTTTAGTCCTGCTGTAGTCCTGGTTTAGTCCTGGTTTAGTCCCGGCCTCCTGCTGGTCTCAGAGTCAGGACTAAACTCGGGGAGTCAGAGTTTCAGATTCATGCAGCTAAAACCTGGAACAGTCTGAACACATGACACAGACTCAACTTTGACTTTGTTTGAATCCAGACTCAAAACAGTTCTGTTCAGCTGCGTCTGACTGAAAGGTTTTCATTTCTCATTCCACATTATTTTCTCTAATTTAATCTATGATGATAATTTATGTTTTGATTTGTTTGAATTGTGATTTTGATGTATTTCTTATTCTGTAAAGCATTTTGAATTACTTTGTGTACGAATTGTGCTGTACAAATAATCTTGCCTTGCCTACGTCCTGACAGAAAGCTCGGCAGCGGCGGACTGATATATGAGAAAATAGTCCCTCAACATGCGACGATTCCTGCGATGCAACGTTAGTTTTATTTCAAACATTATTCTATCGACACAGACGTTCACAGGGACAGTCTGGAGTTATAATAGTTTTGGTCAGACTGTGTTTAGTGGCAGGACGACTGTGGCCATTGACATGCACTAGCCCAGCACCAGCAACCTCTGCAAATACAAGGACTGGATGGAGATTTAAAAAAGTGTCTCCACATGTCTCACGAGGAAATGAGGCCCTATGTCCAAAAGTCCAAACTGTCCCTTTAAAGTTTCAGTGTAAAATCAATTGGTGCAAAGTCGATGGACCTGTGCAGTTTGCAAAAAATGACTCAGGAACATGTTTTAGTTTTTATTCCAATGTTCAGCTGTAACATTGCTCCACGACACAGAACCGAGTGCCTGGGGCGGTGTCCGAATGTCCACAATTGTTTCCCGTGCCATTTTTAGCGGCGTCCGAGCGTCCAAATGTCCAGTTGGTGAAAAAGCAGTGCGCCCAAAATAAACCCGTGCGCCTCAATGCCACCGCAGCGCTCAATATAGACCACAATGCATTCGGGCAGTCGCCAAAGAGGGAGAGTCATGCAGAATCATTTTTGCTTTCTGCCGCGTTATAACTGTGTCCTCATCGGAAACACGCCTGGAGAGGTTTTAGGTGTCGTCCCCGCATGTTTCAGCAATTGAGCGATCTCTCGTCCTCCTCGCAGTCCGTTGCCCACATCACCCACGCTCCCGCACGACAATTCTCCGTAAATAGACAAAAAACATCAACCAAAACCGTACACGGCAACTTGACAAACCTGACGCGATGTGCGGCAGTTGTGATAACGTTCTGGAAGGGGAGTAACTTAACCTGGAGAGCAAATGGAGGAGTGAATATAACATTTCAAAGCAATAAAAGGTGACATGGTGATCTAAATGTGTTCTTTGTTACAGCGAATACCCCAGAGGAGTAAAAAAAAAACAAAAAACTCTATTTAACAGGACCCAGCACGAGTGAATGAGCACAGATTGAAGCGCTGTTTAAACTGTTGACCTGGATCACGAATAAAACATCAAAATCTTAAATAAACCCCTGTGTTCGCCTCTTACTTTCACTCAAGCTTTTTTAAACCGGACTCCAGACTCACGTGGCCTGAATGTAGTGATCTGCGGGGGGGTGATGTGAGGGTCTGAATTTCTCTGTGAAGGACGAGGTTAAAGGGTGGGGCCTGTGGAGTGGGAGAGAGGTGAGGGGGGGGGGGGGGGGGGGGACATTCAGGCACTTCATTTCCCATGATTCTTAGAAACTATGGCTACGTTCAGACTGCCGGGCGTAATCATGGATGTATAATAAGAGACGCCCCCTCTATCCGTGACCGCAGATCGATGTGTGGCCGAGCGAAGTACTGCGAAGCACAATGTGTTTTTTGAGAAATCTCATGGCCCGTGTTCAGCGGTCAGGGCGTCCACAGCTTTCATAAAGGTTGGATTTTGTAGGGATTCTTCTGTATTTTTACAGTATGAACTTTCAAAAAAAAATTTAATCCTCAAAGCGCCTAAAAATCAGCTTCGTAAGAGTTAGCTTAGCCCCGCTCTGAGCCCGCGCTAGCAGCTCGTGCTCTGATTGGTCAGAATTGCGTTTCTGACGTCACACATTGGGCTGCAAACAAGGAAGTAAATGCAGAAGTAAAAATCTTTTGTTACGGTCGTGCACCAATCGAGCACAGGGCACTGAACAATACGGTGAAATCTTGGATTCATCTTCCAGATTTTATAATTGTTCTATGGGCTAAATCTGATTGAATCTGATCTGATAAATCTGATTTTTTTTTTTTTTTTGGGAGGTCGTTCACATTTCCAATTAAATGCGACTTGTCTGTGATCTCCAGTGTGAACTTTAAACTCCCTAAAAGTGTCTCACATGAGCACTGGACGACACGAGGACATCACAGCAGCAGCTCAGTGTTTATAGAAGTCGCCTAAATATGGACGCTGCACTGAGCTCCTGGAGATTTTAAAGTCGCTGTCGTACGACTCTCGCTGGAGGAAACACGTCTTCGGCCTATTTCAGTGAACAAAGTCGGCGTTGGGCTGTATTGGCTCACAACAGGAGCTTGTTACAGCTCAATAGCCAAACTCTCGCTTGTTGATGACGTGTAGGTCGGATGAATGTGACCTGACCGTTCAGACTGAAGTCGCACGTCAGAAGATCGGATTTGTATCGGTTTTAGGAGCACATGTCCAAGTGGCCTGGGTCGCGTTTGAAAAAAATCGGATCTGTGTCGTTCAGACTGTCGTTAAAAGATCAGATACAGGTCACACAGGGGCGAAAAAAGCGGATTTGGGTCACTTCAGGCTGCAGTCTGAACGACGCTTTTGTGTTTATTTGGAGTGAAAGAAGTCTGTCAGTTGTTTCTGTTATCACAAAAAAAAAAGTTACATAAATTGAACAGATTATGTTTGACAGTCTCAATTCATTTGTTAATTAGCTGCTTTTAAACACGATGCAGGATGTAAGAGCATTTGTCTAGACCTGATTCAATTAAAAAAAGTTAATATGGTGTCTGGAACATAATTATGTAACTTGCTGTTGGAAATGTCTTCATAAAATGATATAAAAATAACACATTTACATCAGGCACATGCAGAGTCTGTCTGGCTGCTTATGAGGAGTGTTGAGTGAAGCAGTAAACTGTTCGTCTGAAGTGAGAGAAATGTCACTTTGCTCAAAATGACAGACGACCAATGAGCTCCTTCGTTTCTCATGCGTCACTGAAATAAGCGCGTGTGATTGGACGGCCGTGTTTGAGCGTCTCTCTCGCTGCGTGTGCACATCCGGAGTATTACACCAGTGAAATGTTAAATATGTTTTGTGTGTCTAATCCCCTGTCTCTGTGTGTGTTCAGTGTGTTCAGTGTGTGTGCAGTGTGTTCAGTGTGTGTGCAGTGTGTTCAGTGTGTGTGCAGTGTGTTCAGTGTGTAGTGCAGTGTGTTCAGTGTGTAGTGCAGTGTGTTCAGTGTGTGTGCAGTGTGTTCAGTGTGTAGTGCAGTGTGTTCAGTGTGTGTGCAGTGTGTTCAGTGTGTGTGCAGTGTGTTCAGTGTGTAGTGCAGTGTGTTCAGTGTGTGTGCAGTGTGTTCAGTGTGTGTGCAGTGTGTTCAGTGTGTGTGCAGTGTGTTCAGTGTGTGTGCAGTGTGTTCAGTGTGTGTGCAGTGTGTTCAGTGTGTAGTGCAGTGTGTTCAGTGTGTGTGCAGTGTGTTCAGTGTGTGTGCAGTGTGTTCAGTGTGTGTGCAGTGTGTTCAGTGTGTAGTGCAGTGTGTTCAGTGTGTGTGCAGTGTGTTCAGTGTGTGTGCAGTGTGTTCAGTGTGTGTGCAGTGTGTTCAGTGTGTGTGCAGTGTGTTCAGTGTGTGTGCAGTGTGTTCAGTGTGTAGTGCAGTGTGTTCAGTGTGTGTGCAGTGTGTTCAGTGTGTGTGCAGTGTGTTCAGTGTGTGTGCAGTGTGTTCAGTGTGTAGTGCAGTGTGTTCAGTGTGTGTGCAGTGTGTTCAGTGTGTGTGCAGTGTGTTCAGTGTGTAGTGCAGTGTGTTCAGTGTGTGTGCAGTGTGTTCAGTGTGTGTGCAGTGTGTTCAGTGTGTGTGCAGTGTGTTCAGTGTGTGTGCAGTGTGTTCAGTGTGTGTGCAGTGTGTTCAGTGTGTAGTGCAGTGTGTTCAGTGTGTGTGCAGTGTGTTCAGTGTGTGTGCAGTGTGTTCAGTGTGTGTGCAGTGTGTTCAGTGTGTGTGCAGTGTGTTCAGTGTGTGTGCAGTGTGTTCAGTGTGTAGTGCAGTGTGTTCAGTGTGTGTGCAGTGTGTTCAGTGTGTGTGCAGTGTGTTCAGTGTGTGTGCAGTGTGTTCAGTGTGTGTGCAGTGTGTTCAGTGTGTAGTGCAGTGTGTTCAGTGTGTGTGCAGTGTGTTCAGTGTGTGTGCAGTGTGTTCAGTGTGTGTGCAGTGTGTTCAGTGTGTGTGCAGTGTGTTCAGTGTGTAGTGCAGTGTGTTCAGTGTGTGTGCAGTGTGTTCAGTGTGTGTGCAGTGTGTTCAGTGTGTGTGCAGTGTGTTCAGTGTGTGTGCAGTGTGTTCAGTGTGTAGTGCAGTGTGTTCAGTGTGTGTGCAGTGTGTTCAGTGTGTATGCAGTGTGTTCAGTGTGTGTGCAGTGTGTTCAGTGTGTGTGCAGTGTTTTCAGTGTGTGTGCAGTGTGTTCAGTGTGTGTGCAGTGTGTTCAGTGTGTAGTGCAGTGTGTTCAGTGTGTGTGCAGTGTGTTCAGTGTGTGTGCAGTGTGTTCAGTGTGTGTGCAGTGTGTTCAGTGTGTGTGCAGTGTGTTCAGTGTGTGTGCAGTGTGTTCAGTGTGTGTGCAGTGTGTTCAGTGTGTGTGCAGTGTGTTCAGTGTGTGTGCAGTGTGTTCAGTGTGTAGTGCAGTGTGTTCAGTGTGTGTGCAGTGTGTTCAGTGTGTAGTGCAGTGTGTTCAGTGTGTGTGCAGTGTGTTCAGTGTGTGTGCAGTGTGTTCAGTGTGTGTGCAGTGTGTTCAGTGTGTGTGCAGTGTGTTCAGTGTGTAGTGCAGTGTGTTCAGTGTGTGTGCAGTGTGTTCAGTGTGTGTGCAGTGTGTTCAGTGTGTGTGCAGTGTGTTCAGTGTGTGTGCAGTGTGTTCAGTGTGTAGTGCAGTGTGTTCAGTGTGTGTGCAGTGTGTTCAGTGTGTATGCAGTGTGTTCAGTGTGTGTGCAGTGTGTTCAGTGTGTGTGCAGTGTTTTCAGTGTGTGTGCAGTGTGTTCAGTGTGTGTGCAGTGTGTTCAGTGTGTAGTGCAGTGTGTTCAGTGTGTGTGCAGTGTGTTCAGTGTGTGTGCAGTGTGTTCAGTGTGTGTGCAGTGTGTTCAGTGTGTAGTGCACTGTGTGTCTCCATCTGCCTGAGGCTCTAATCAGCTCACAGAGCAGCCAGTGGTCAAACAGCAAAGCCCTGAGCGGCTTAAGCCTCCTCCTCCTCCTCCTCCTCCTATTCCTCCTCCTCTTCCTCCTCCTCCTCCTCTTCCTCCTCCTCCTCCTCTTCCTCCTCCTCCTCCTCCTCCTGGACGATGTGACACCAGCTGACCGCTACATGCCAGTAACACACACTGACCACTGTGTCCAGAGACGTACGAAAAGGATTTAAGCAGAGTCATTGCTCTTGTTCACACTCATCTGCGCTTTTCACATGCTTAACCCCTGAAGACCTGAGGGCCATTTTAGTACATTTCTCCTCGCCTGGGTTTTTTTTCTCAATTTTGCTTTTAAAACTGCCCCTTTTACCCCTAATGAAGTGTTCTACCTCCTTTTGTTCAGTGCAACCTGTTATTTCACAATCTGCTGCTGTAGTTGTGTCATGAGGCTGTGATAAAAGCTACAGGACCAGAAATAGAGATGAAAGAAAAAAAAAAGCTGAAAATAAAATTCACACTCTTTTATACAAAACACACAGCAAACATGTAGAAACAACTTTTTGGACATAAAAAAAATGCTTAATTTAGGGCCTTAGCTACAAAAATGTAAAATATGAAGTCTGTAAGTAAATTAAAAATATCCTTATTGTCCTAAAAACAAAAAAAAGTGTAATTGCTCCATTAAATTTTCTGCTGCTAGTCCTGGAAACAGCTCCTGTCAGGTCCAGGGCCAGAGCCACAGCACTTCTGCATTTCCATGGGGTTTATTACATTTAGATTTGTTCATTTTGAGTGAAATAAACCTTTAAATAAAAATAGAAAGGGATGCACAATCACACACACCAAGATGTGTCATTTTCCATGTGTGTGAGAATTAACTCCACTTAGAGCGACTTTTTCCCCTCGTTATAAACACACACAGTCATCCATCTTGACTCACTTCACTCTTTGGCAAAGTTTGGCTCGATCAAAATGGACGGAGCGCATGAGTTTGGGGAAAACAAAGTTCCTGTTGGACACTCGTTTTGCTCCCGTCATCACACAGCGTGAGTGTGACGTAGGATAAAGCCGCAGAAATGTACGGAAACCTCTATGTCTGCACTTTCAGAGGGGAAAATCGATCTTTTTCTATCTTTTACGGTTTGAAAGTTATGCGCGGTTATAGAAAACATATTCCTCTGTATCGTATATGATACTGTAGGTCTCTGAGGGTCTGAGGGAGTAAATGAGGACAACTTTGCCGTATAAACTGACAGAACCAAGATTTCAAATGTGTGTTGTCCAGGTTTTCACGTCTTACTTAGACAGCAAAAATGGTTCAGATTCATGCCTCCATTTTCTTCTGCTTTATCCGTGTGTGGAGAGGGAAGGTCCAGACTTCCCCCTCCACAGACACTTCCTCCGGCTCTTCTGGGGGATCCTGAGGAGTTCCCAGACCAGTCCAGAGACACAGTCCCTCCAGTGAGTCCTGGGTCTTCCCCGGGAGGCGTCCGGATCAGATGCCCGAGCCTCCTCATATTTCTCATGATTTTTTCTTATTTTTCACTCACTTCTGTGGTTATGGGGTGTCGTGGTAAATTGTGGTGCAAATTGGCTGAACTTGAGCCACTCGAGCACCACCACAGCGTCAGTGAGCCTATTGTTATACGACACAAGGTGAAGTCACTCTTAAAGATGCACTATGCAGTGTTTTTACTTGTCTCCATGGAGATGTTCCTGCTTTATGCAGTGGGTGTTTGAGCTGCTTTTATCTGTCACTTCAGTCAATCAATCAAACTTTATTTATAGAGCGCTTTTCATACACAAAACACAACACACGGCACTTCCACACACCAACAGAGAATTATGAAGTCAACGTCACAGTATTTATGTTATAATTTGGCGCTTATGAAAATGAAATAATCGAATATTGAATATCTTTATTTGTCACTGTAACAAGTACAACAAAATTAAGTGCATTCCTTGTTCAGTGCAAAGGTAATAAAATTATAAAATAGTAAAAAGATAGAAATATAGAGACACTATGTACAGTACATAAAAGTGAAACCTCACATACCCACAAGTGTCCCAACCTCACACTTTCACATTCATAAACAAGAGCTCCTCCAGCGGGGCAAAATACGCCCGTACTTTGAATTATTGTATATAGAATTAAGTTAGAATTTGTCAAACCTAGCAACAGAACTTAAAGACACTACAAAGCTTTGAAGTGTCCACAGACGGATAGACGGACGGACGGACGGACAGCGCCATACCATAATACGTCCCGTCTTATTACAACGGGCGTATAAAAACAAGAATATTTACAGTAATGCAGTTTGGAAAACCACTTATAAAAAGTGCCCTCATGTAGCTGGTCAGGAGGGCTCTGTCCTGGGCCCCTGCACCAGACTGTGGAGGAGCTGAGGCCGTCTGAGCCTCCCTCAGTGCAGGAAGGAGCGGCCGCAGATCATTCCTCCCCACCGCGGTCACTCTGTACGACTCCTCTGTGCAGTAATCATGTCTGTGCCACTACTGCACTGTTTTTGTACTTTTCTTTATTTTAGATATATAGTATTTATATTTCAATTCACTTTATATTATTATTTCTATTTGTATTATTATTGTTTATCTTAATTGCATCACACTTTTTTTCCTTTTTTGCACTAATCTGTCCTGGAGCTACTGAGACTGTTGAATTTCTCCACTGCGAGATCAATAAAGTCCTAACTTATCTTATCTTATCTTATCATTTCAGGTCAGTTGAGTAGCTCATTAATTAGCCCACATAAGATGCTAATCCGCACACCACAGTCGCACTAAGCAAGGCTGGTGAGGTGTCTTGCCTGAGGACATAAAAGCAGTTTCCAGCAGAGCGACGGGCGCCCCACTGCGGCACATGATGTTGCGGCTTGGACAAACCGGTCCTCGCGCAGTTTCCCTGTATTTAGACCCGTGCACCCAGGACCTGTTCAGGGTCTGTGGCTCCTTTGGCCTCAGACCTTCGCAAGGAAAATGATCTGAGCCGGAGCCGGTTCAGGGCCCGACCTGCTGCAGCTGCTCTGGCCCCTGTTCCTCAGGAGCCTCAGGAGGTGAGAATGACTCCTGTAAGGTTCTGTACGAGCTGAGCGTCCACACACGGAGCAGGGATATCACAGGGGTGAGCGTCGCGTGGATGAAATAAAACCTGAAAAAACAATATAGTGGACAACAAAAATATGGCTCTTCCCACCCAGCCTCCTCCGTGTACCAGGGGAGTGCAGATCCTTTAAAGGTAAAAAGAGCTGTGAAAACTATTGCTTCACGACATCACAAGGTGGAACAGAGCATTTTGAGTTCTGAAGATCTAGACAGACTAATGATAAAGGATTACCCACCTGTGCCTCCTCCTGTCTCGTCCTTTGCAAACTTTTTCTACACTTTCTCTGGTAATATGGCTAAAAGGAGAACGTGAGTAGCTTCTCCAAAAGTCTTGACTCGTTTATTGCAACGTTTTTCGGAGACTTCCTTATTTTTTCAGTGTCAAAACATATATAATAGTACAATTGGCCATTTTCGAGTCTTGCAAATAAAAAAAAAAATTTAGAGTCAAACCACAATCTGGCGTGTGGAACGCGGTTTGTAAGAATTACTGCTGGACGTCACATGAACTATAGGCCTGTATCGTTTTAGAGCCAACAGGTTCCATATGGTGCTGAAATAACGACACTGATTCAATATTTTAGCCGTAGCGCTTAAAAAAATATAAAAAATAATAAAAATTCCACACTGCAAGTTGTGTTCTTTGCAACACACATAGGCAAAGAGATTATTAGGCCCGAGCCCCTACAAGGCGTAGGGCCTATTGCTTTCGCAATGTCCCAAAGGGTGATGTCCCAAAGTGTCCATGTCCCAAAGTGTCCATGTTTGTCAATGTTAACACATGAGCATCTCCAGTGTGTGTGGACTTTATGAGTTTAGTGACAAGTTCAGCCCAAAGTCACAAACACACAGAGACAAGAGGCTCATCAGCGCCACCCGGGGGAGCGCCGGGTAGGCCGAGTGCGACACGCGGCCCGCGAGGGCCGTTCGATGCCGCTTGCGGCTTTAATTAGGCCCGAGCCCCTACAGGGCGTAGGGCCTATTGCTTCCGCGTAGGGCCTATTGTCAACTGTCTTACCCTCGATCGCTCTCTCCGTGAACAGCAGTATCCTAGCAACCCATGCCGAAGGCATGGGACATGCATATTTGTTCTTGCTAACAAGTCATCGTCAACATTGAGTGAATGGGCGAAGCCCATTCACTCAATGTTGACAAAAGTAGCGCGAAGCGCCTCCTGTCCCCCAAAGACACTCCTGACATGAAGCTGTATCCAAGCCCCCAGGCCGAAGGCATGGGCCATATTTATAGCTGCTAAAATGAATGGAAATCAATGGGGGGTCAATGGCGGACCCCGACGAGATGGTGAATGACGGACGTGTAAGCGCTCGTCATTCACCAATGACCCCACGGTGACGTGGGGAATCTCGAGAGCTTTCCAAAAATGTATAATATGTCTTTCCTATGTAAAAGGATATATTGTTTTTGCTAAAATTATTATTATTTTTTTTTATTTATTTATTTATTCTTTTTTATACGCCCGTTGTAAGACGGGACGTATTATGGTATGGCGCTGTCCGTCCGTCCGTCCGTCTGTCTGTCCGTCTGTCTGTCTGTCTGTCTGTGGACAATTTCTTGTCCGCGCTCTAACTCGACAACCGTCTCACCTAGGAATGTCAAACTTCATGGCTGGACACCCCATGGGTCAAGGATGTTCCCTATTGATTTCAAGGTCACAGGGTCAAAGGTCAAGGTCATATAATACTTTGGTAGCGGCTTAACTGCTGCGGCGCTGGACCCGGCGGCCCTGTGCACCCTACACCTCAGGAGGAGGAAGAGGGGGAGGAGGAGGAGGAGGGGGGGGAAAAGGAGGAGAAGGAGGAGGAGGGGGAGGAGAGAAGGAGGGGGAGGGGAGGAGGAGGAAAAGGAGGAGAAGGAGGAGGAGGGGGAGGAGAGGAGGAGGGGGAGGGGAGGAGGAGGAAAAGGAGGAGAAGGAGGAGGAGGGGGAGGAGCAGGAGGAGGAGGAGGAAAAGGACGAGAAGGAGGAGGAGGGGGAGGAGCAGGAGGAGGAGGAGGAAAAGGAGTAGAAGGAGGAGGAGGGGGAGGAGCAGGAGGAGGAGGAGGAAAAGGAGGAGGAGGAGGAGGAGGAGGGGGAGGGGGAGGGGAGGAGTTGATTAAGATGAACTTGAGCTGCCGAGTTCTTCAGATCTTCTTCAGTTTTTGTTTCTTGCAGTTCTTGTTCCAGAAGAGGAAGTTTTATCTCAAGGGAAGCGTTGGCTGCACTGAGGCTCTGATTGGCCAACTTGAGCTCATCAATTTCTTGGTTCTCCACCTTAAGACGCTGCAACTCTTTCTTGAGTTTGCTCTGCCGAAGATTCTGCCGGCCTTTTGTGCTCCAAGAGATGAGCCGCCGTGCCCATCTGGTGAATCTGTTTGGTTTGGGGGGCTGACGATAGTTCCCCGAGTCGTCATTGGAGAGGTCCCCCAGACCCGTGGACCAGTGTTCTCCACCCTCCGATACGACGTCTTGGATAATTGTGTCGCTGTTTTCCATTTCTTACTTTCTGTGATGAAAGGTTTTGAAATGTTTATACGCTCAAATGAGTAGTAACTCTTTGTTCGTCTGCGGTTTCTCTGCTGTGTCTTTCTCTGTCGAGTCTGACCAATTTCTGATATCAAGTCTCGAAACATTCACCCCCCACAGCTCCAGAATAACGTTCACTTTGTCTTTGTCTTTTGAAGTCAAAGCTCAAAGTCAAAGTCGTCATGGAGACAGAATCGACCTGTATGACATCACTCAGCTCAGTGTCGTCATGACGATAGAGGAATTATTTTTATACGCCCGTTGTAAGACGGGACGTATTATGGTATGGCGCTGTCCGTCCGTCTGTCTGTCCGTCTGTCCGTCTCACCTAGGAATGTCAAACTTCATGGCTGGACACCCCATGGGTCAAGGATGTTCCCTATTGATTTCAAGGTCACAGGGTCAAAGGTCAAGGTCACGGCCCGACCCTTTGCGAAAACCTTGTCAGTATTGGAATCTTCCAAACTACAACAATTCATCTTTAACTAGGTTTGACAAATTCTAACTTAATTCTATATACAATAATTCAAAGTACGGGCGTATTTTGCCCCGCTGGCGGAGCTCTTGTTCTTCTGCTCTTTGAGCTCTAATTTGACCCCCTGAACACGCTCAAAAACTCACCAAATTTTGCCCAAAATTCAGAAGTGGCGAAAAATTTGATAAAATATATGTTGCATGTGTGGGCATAAAAAAGTGGCGCGACAGCGCCACCTGCAAAAGTCAAAATACATTGCGCCTATGGGAGACGTCCCGATGTAAAGTTTGTCGTACAGTCACGAAATTCGGTACAGACATTCCTCATGTCAAGACAGAAAAAAAATATTATTATGGCCACGCCCCCTGACAAAGCAGAAGGCGGCCATCTTGGATTGAAATAAAAACGTTGCTGAGTCAGCATTTTCGCTCACGTCGCATTTGAACGAACTCCTCTGAAGGCGCTTCACACACTGGGGTGAAAATTGGCGTACATCAACTACAGAAGTGGGGCATCAAAAGATAGCTGAATTTTTAAAATAACTGTCACGGTTTACGCGTGGCGAAGCTGCAAAATTTGTTCAGATTTTTTGCAATTTTCCAATGTCAAAATTTGCTCCCGTTCGGCCATACAAAGTCCGATTCGGCTCAAATTTTAATCACTTGTAAAACTTTCATGCCAAAGCCGACTAATTGTGACACGAGCGAAAATGGTGTGATAGCGCCCCCTGCAGGACACAATGAAATTCTGCATGGATGGTCAAAATTTTACTTTTTCTAAAATGTACCAAATTTTGTACAAAATTACTTTGGGCCATCTCAATCAAAAAAGCCAATGTAAACCATATGGTATTTTTAACCGTGTTGCCATGGTGATGCACGAAAGCTCCAATGTTATTCTAATGGGAAAGATCAGATAAATTCCCATTCATGAAAAATATTTTACTTTCACTGAATATTCTCATATTTGGCTCAATGACTCTTCATGTCATCCCGATCAAAAAAGTCAATGACAACCATATGGTATATTTCACTGGGTTGCCATTGTGATGCACCAAAGTGCCCATGTTATCCTTATGGACAAATTTCTACAATTTCTTACATTTCAAAGTGATATAACGGCTTGCTATTTTCATGGAACAACGTGAAATTTGGCAGACTGATTCTTCAAGTCAGCCCGAACAAAAAAGTCCAGGGGGCCAAAGTTGTATTTTACACAGTGTTGCCATGGCGATGTTCCAAAATGTCCATGTTTGTCTATATTAGCACATCGGCGGCCATCTTGGATTGAAATTTTAAATATGCAGAGTCAGCATTTTTGCTCACGTCGCATTTGATCGAACTCCTCTGAAGGCGCTTTGCCCACAGGGATGAAAATCACTGTACATCAACTAGAGAAGTGCGACTTCAAAAGTTTTTTTTTTTTTTCCATTATTTTTAAAACTGTCACGGTTTACGTGCGGCGCAGCCACAAAGTTCAATCAAAATTTAGACAATATTCAGTGTGAAGATTTGCTCCCGTTGGCAGACTTAGTCCGATCGTGCTGAAATTTGAGTCACTGATGCTGATCTCGGCCTGAATATTAAACACTATAAAACATATGGAAAATTACACTATAGCGCCCCCTAGACATGAAACGTCAACATTATCGGATTTGTACTAAATTTGGGTATTAAATTCTATGCATGACTACTAGCAAAAAAAATACATTACGGACATGGTGAATTTTTCACTGGTGGCCAGGAGGGGGCACAAAGACTCCTCAAAAATCATTTAAAGGTGCACTATGTAGTTTTTCTGATGGAGGATGTGTTGGTCTGGGAAATTTGAATCACTACTGACTGATCTCGGCCTGAATATAACACACTGTAAAGCATATGAAAAGTGTGGGTCGGGTTTACGGTTATTAGGGTTAGTGTGGGCCATGGCGTTTGCTGGGCGCACACGAGGGCCAATCATCACCCATTTTCCACCCAGTGAACAATAACGAAAAGTCACGAAATTTGGCCAAGTGTTAAAGACTCTGCTTCTCTAACTTTTGGCTATTTCCATTTTCAAAAGATAAATAAAATGGCTCATCAGCGCCCCCTAACGACACAAAAATGCATTAGGGAATACGAATGACACCAAAAAAAATTTGCACATAGAATCATGAAATTTAACACAGAAGTCGATCATGACAAGACAAGTAAAAAATATCATGGCCACGCCCCCTGAAAAACCAGAAGGCGGCCATCTTGGATTAAAGTTTGCGAAGCTTAAACATAGTCCTCCGAAGGCGCTCACCCGAACGGCCTCAGATTTGGTCCAGGGGCGGCCACCAGGGGCCCGATGACTTCCCCAAATAATATTTAACACAATATTACACGCACATGTTTACTCCGATCGTGCTGAAATTTGAATCACTAATGCTGCTCTCAGCCTGAATACAATACACCAGTGGTCCCCAACCTTTTTGTCACCGCGGACCGGCCAACGCTTGACAATTTCACCGCGGACCGAGGGCTGGGGGGGCTTCCTCATAACATTGCGCCAACAACATAACCAGTGTGTGAAATACCCATCAGTATTCAAGGGTCCCCATCTCCGAATTGTTGAGCAATACAGATCTACATTTTCAATATGCAGAAGCCTGTGCAAAGTTGTGTAATTACAATGTGAGCAAACGAGTGAATATGATATTTTCTGATCTATGTTATAATGTTGTTTCCTCATCACAAACCTGCATGTTTGGCTGGAGTTCTTCTCTCAAACTGAAAACACTGTTCCACCTTTTCATGTCATGTGGTAATACAGGCATTTCTCCACTGTGTTTTTAAACTCCATCCAACTTCACTAGTGTTGTATAAGTTTTCAGCTTGTCCAAGAAAGGGTGGAAGTAAAAGGCTGAAGACCGACTGGACGTCCTAAGCAGGAAAAGTTTATTTACCATCATCACGGGCCCAGGGGTCTTGAAAAGTCAACATAGTCTGAGATCAATTCAATTCAATTCAATTTATTTTGCCCAAAATCGCAACAACAGTAGCCTCTAAGGCCGTTCCAAGATATGGATGAGCCAAACATACACACAGACATATCAAAACAGGAAAAAACAACATTCATGTAAAGCAGCAAATGAAACATGGTCCAGTCATCCCCTGTCCTTAGACCCTCCTTCTCAGCAAGGAAAAACTCCAAAAAACCCAGGGTCCTGGGAAAAAGAAGAAACCTCGGGGAGAACTACAGTGAAGGAGGGATCCACTCCCATGGACGGACAGGCTATAGATGTCCAGGCCCGTGGGCCAGTTCGGTATGGCCACAGCTACCCAGGTGGGGAAGAGCCAGGCGAGGAGGGGAGGCCGGGCGAAGAGGAGGAGCCAGGCGAAGAGGAGGAGCCAGGCGAGGAGGAGGAGCCAGGCGAGGAGGAGGAGCCAGGCGAGGAGGAGGAGAGAGGTCCAGCTGCCATCAGGCGTCTGAAAGAGTTCCACTCCACAGGGGCAGTGGGACAGGGGACAACATGTGAATAGCAATGAACGAGCTCCAGATGAGAACATAGTGAGTGATGCTGGTGAGAAAATAGGAGGAAACAGAGGACAGTGCTCAGGTTGCCACACTTCCCCCAGCTTGTTATCTCCTGCGGCAGCTTATCTTAGTGACATCAACTAAGTAACCTGGTCATAAGCTATTCCGAAGAGGAAGGTTTTAAGCCTGGTCTTAAATAAAGAGACTGTGGAGCCTGTTTAACATCAACAGGGAGTTGATTCCATAACACAGGAGCTTGGTAACTGAAGGCTCTCCCCCCCACTGTACTTTTAGACACTCTAGGAACCACTAATAATCCTGCATTCTGAGAGCGAAGTGCTCTATTTGGCTGATAGGGGACAATGGCATCCTGAAGATATGATGGGGTCATATTGTTTAAGGCTTTGTATGTCAGGAGGAGAACTTTGAATTTAATTCTAAACTCGACAGGAAGCCAGTGAAGTGATTTTGATCACTTTTGATCAGTGATCAAAAGTGAACGTAGTCTGATCTTTGAGTGTTCGAGCCCCTTTGACTCTGCGTTCAAACGAGGGGGTTTATAAAGCGAGTGGGTCAGACTATGAAGACCAGCAGGCACCAGTTAGACAGAAATATGCCACAGTTTAGACAGTGGTGCCAGTGGTGTGTTAAGAGAAGATCCTGGTGTAAATACAGCTTTTGTGAGTCAATGTTCAACTCAGAGATTAAAGTAAATGTTCAACTCAGAGATTAAAGAGGATAAAGTACTTAACCTCTATTATAACTAGAATCATATGGATAATTTCAGCCCTGATATTGCCAGTCTCTACTGAACTAAAGGTAAATGGAGCTGTTAACATGAATAGTAGCACTGCATGACATCACAAGATGGAACAGAGCATTTTGAGTTGTAGCAGTGTAGACAGACTAATATTAGAGGATCACTGAAACAACAAACACACCTCCAGGTATGTTTTTGAGGCGGTAACAGCATTATAACATTGCTTAAAAATGTTAAAATTGTTAATAATCTGATACAAGCAATAACAGTCTCTAGAAGTGCTTCTGACTGTTTAGATTTCAGTAAAAAATAATGGGATAAATTATAGAAAAGCAATGAATACAGTGAACTCAAGACAGTCAAGACAATAATGATTTTTTAGTCATTTACCTGCTTTATCTCATCTGTTTCTGTATCGTCTTTCACAGGTTACGGAGGAAAGAAACATACATACATATATATGTATGTATATATATATATATATATATATATATATATATATATATATATATATATATATATATATATATATATATATATATATATATATATATATATATATATATCCAGCCTAAGCTGTTGCTGGATTTCAAATGACATCATAACTTTCTCTGTGTTTTGAAGGGGCGCAGAACACTTTCTGCCCCTAAACCCAAAATAGCTTTAGGACACGTGGCCTGTGATTAGCGCCAGGTGAGCTGATCAAGTGAGCACAGGTGTATATAATTTGGCGCGCCCCGGTGCTCACATGGATATGTGCACTCAGGAGAGCTCCATCGGGAGCTAGTGGATCCGTGGATTTGTATGGGACAGCATCGCTTCGGTTTTACGCTCTTCTAACGCGCATTTAGCCCCAGCATCATGGACATGTGAAAGTTTATCACTGCAGCTCCAGAACAGCTAAACACTGGAAAAGGCGCATATTTGGCCACAGCACGTGCAGCTCCAGAACGCCAAACTCTCAAAAAGGCGCATATTTGGCCACAGCACGTGCAGCTCCATGCTACGGGACTACGGACACGGTGCGGCGGCGGAGACGGTGCAGCGGCGGGTCTACGCAGACGGTGCAGCGGCGGGTCTACGCAGACGGTGCAGCGGCGGGTCTACGCAGACGGTGCAGCGGCGGGTCTACGCAGACGGTGCAGCGCCGGGACTACGCAGACGGTGCAGCGGCGTCCAGATCACCACGTCAGCATGTTGAACCGGGCGAAGAAGCCAACACCAGATAAGATTTACCAATATGGTTTTACCTGTTGCCTGACCAGCCAAGACCCAACCGTACACAGTTTTACAACTTTACTACTTTATAAAGCCTGTTGCAGTCGAACCGGATGTTTCTGAAGTCCCTTATACAGGTGGGATCCATAACACAGGAGAAATATCAATTGGGCTTTTGCCAACTGGATAAACTGAACTGAATTTCTTTGCGGTACAATAATCCATTTGGTGACATGTTTTTAGACTGTTTTGGCTGGTCACGCAACTTCACCCGTTGGTGAACTGACCGATTATCGCAATGTTTGGGTTTTTGTCGCAGTGTTGGTGAATAATGTTCGTGCTGCCGCTGTTTCTCGCTCTGCTTGGTTTTTTTTAAGGCAATGTGGTTTTAATAATGCTTTGCTGGGCTTTCATATGGCATTTGTGGCAATGCTTTTGTTGAGAGGAAACGCTGTGTTTTCATAGTCTAGATGTGTCTAAATATAAGGGAAAACAGGGGTCGAACATGTCGTGAAATTTTCTGGAAAAAGGTAAGTGAACACTGAGAAATGAAACAGGCTAGAACCCGATACTCAGAAAAACAAGAGGCCCAGTAGAGTTCAATTTGTCAACTGGAATAAAGAGTTTTTGGTAGAAGTTTCACTGCTCATCCAAGCTGTTTCTTCTGTTCTTGTCCACTTAACAAAGTGAACTCGACCCTTTGCCATTTTTAGCTGATGATTAATGCCGTAAACAGGGAGGTCATTATAGTTCTATGGGTGAGGTAGGCAGACTTCACGAATTTCTTATGCTCCGTTCTTCACCATTGTCAGTGCTCCAGGAGCAGGTGAGGCAGGCGCACTTAACGAATTTTTTATGATCCGTTCTTCACTATTGTCAGTGCTCCAGGAGCAGGTGAGGCAGGCGCACTTAACGAATTTCTTAGTACTTGACGAATTTTTGCGTTTGACCCGTTCTTCAACCATTACCAGTGCTCCAGGAGCAGGTGAGGCAGGCGCACTTGACGAATTTTTTAGCACTTGACGAATTTCTTACGATGGAATTTTTTTGCATTTGACCCTACCCCCCACCCCGTACATTGCGCATACAGCCCGCAGCCATATAGTTCTATGCCCGCAGCCATATAGTTCTATGCCCGCAGCCATATAGTTCTATGCCCGCAATTTCCCATAGAAGCACAAGGCATTTTTTGCTAAATCAAACTGCTCGTGTTCAGCTGACGAGGCATCCACAGCTTTCATAAAGGCCAAATTTTGTAGGGATTATAATGTATTTTTACAATAAGAACTTAAAAAAAAATAAAAAATAAATCGTCAAAGCACCAAAAAATCAGCTTTGTATTAGTTAGCCTAGCCCAGCGCTAGCTCTGCTCTAGCAGCGCTCTGACTGGTCAGAACTACGTTTCTGACGTCACACGTTGGGCTGCGGAAGTAAAACTTTTTTGGGGTCATGCGCCAAGGAGCACAGCTTATTTAAAACAATATGGCGCCATTTTGGATTCATCCAGATTTTATTATAGTTCTATGGGCCATCGGATTTTTAACCTTGCTGTGCTAACTAGTAGTGTACTGCTAAACGCTACTGGGACATTTAATTACTAACCATTTAGTTTTCAGGTTTTGGATGGAGTCTAACCTTTTTCTTTTTTTACAGGCAGCAGTTTTTTGTAATGTTTTTACATAACAATTACATTAAAGTTAAAACATGTCTGCCATTATATTACTAACCCATACGTTTTTTTAGGCTGGCGTCTAACCTTTTTTTTTATTTTATTTTTTTTTTTTATACAGGAAGCAGTTTTACTATCACCATGTTGATTTTAAGCATTTATTGTTATAACATAAGCTAATGCTAAATCTACTTAAATTCATGTGTAGTTTATTTTAATACAGCTAAAGCTAAAACATACATATTCAAATTCATGTCTTGTTTACTGACTTAACACATTTTCCGGTTTTAGGATGGCGTCTAACCTTTTTTACAGGCAGCAGTTTGTCATGTTTTTTTTAAGCATTTATTGTTCATAACTAAAGCTTAATCTACTGAAATTCATGTCTAGTTTACTAACATACATTTTCTGGTTTTAGGATGGCGTCTAACCTTTTCTTTTTGTTACAGGCAACAATTTTTTGCCATGTTTTAAGCATTTATTGTCCATAACTAAAGCTAAATCTCCTTCAGTTCATTTCTAGTTAATCATGTTTTAGCTTTAGCTGTGTTTAAATTAGCCAAATCTAAATCTACCTCATGTCTTGCAACTGTGAGGCATAAAGATCATCTGCGGCAACTGCAGCGGATGATCTGTTAATTATTAGTTTATTATTTAAACACAGCTAAGACTAAAACATGTCTGTCATGTTACTGACTAGCCCTTAAATTTTAACATTGCTAAGATAAACTATGCTAGCTTTAGTTGTACTGCTAAGCTAAACGCTACTGTGACATATAATTTACATGTGGTGGTGGGGAGGTGTCTAACCTCTTTTTACAGGGAGCAGTTTAATTATCAGTTACTAAAGCTACTTAAATTCATGGCTCGTTTATACAGCTAAAGCTAAAACATGTTTGACACATGTTATTGACTAACCTGTAAATGTTCTGGTTTTAGGATGGCCTTTAACTTTTTTTTTTTTCAGGGAGCAGATTTATTATCACCATGTTGATTTAAGCATATATTGCCCATAACATAAACTAAATCTACTTGCATTCATTTATAGTTTATTTAAATACAGCTAACGCTAAAATATGATGTCTGCAATTATGTTACTAACATTTTCTGGTTTTAGGATGGCGTCTAACCTTTTTTACAGGCAGCAGTTTTTATTATCACTGATTTTAAGCATTTATTGTCCATAAAACAAGCTAAAACTTAATCTACTTAAATTCATGTCTAGTTTATTTTAATACAGCTAAAGCTAAAACATACTGCATATTCAAATTCATGTCTTGTTTACTGACTTAACACATTTTCCGGTTTTAGGATGGCGTCTAACCTTTTTTACAGGCAGCAGTTTGTCATGTTTTTTTTAAGCATTTATTGTCCATTGTAAAGCCAAGTCTACTTAATGTCTTGCAACTATAGCAGATTTTAGATTATTTGAATAAAGCTAAGGCTTAAACATGTGTTATGTTACTGACTAGCCTAGCATAGCTAAACTGTTGCCGCTAGTTGTGTACTGCTAAGATAAACGCTACTGTGACATATAATTTACATGTGGTGGTGGGGAGGTGTCTAACCTTAACATGCTAATCCAACCTTTTACAGGTAGCACTGGGATATTTGGCCTAGTACAGAGTGTGGACGACTGAGGAATGAACGTTCACCTCTATTTGAAGTCAAAACGCCAAAAAAAAGGTCACAGGAGAACACCTCAAGAGATGAAGTAACTGAACTAATAAAGTATATATATATATATATATAAAATTTATCAGAGGAAATGCCCAAAAATATGGAATGAATAAAGAAACTATATCATTTAAAATGGATGCACAAACTTAATTCACCCAAACACCTTTCATACCCAAATACATCAAAGTTAAAGAAAATGGAGCTCTGAGGAGCCATCTATTAAAGTGCAAACGCTGAACAGTGACTAAACAATTACATTTTTGAAAAATGGATTGCATTGTGGACAACCTACAAACAAAACATGTCCTGGGACTAATCTGGAGGAAAGGAGTCTTACCTGGCACAAAGAGTTTGAATGTTGATCCTGGGATCCCAAAGGAAGGAAAGACTAAGGCTGGAGGCTGAGAGAATCGCACAAGATGGAGAAATGTTCAAACCTGAACATTTTAAATCAAGCTGCTGATTACTTTCCCTTGTGAGGGGAATTCACTCTTTGCATTTAAGCCATTTATCACCTTGACTTTTGGCCCACACACCGGCTGAGTGTAATGGTTCAAACCTTCTTCCTGCTGCTGGTTTCACAGGTTTTATTGGTCTGTCCATGCAGACTTAAACTCGGTAGGTATTTGAGGTCTGTCCGTGCAGACTTAAACTCGGTAGGTATTTGAGGTTCTCTGTGAACCTTGTGTCATCTCAAAACAAGGTCTGAATATGCCAGCGATGCTTGTTACTGTAAGGTTTTGGTTTTGGGCCTGAACTGGTGTGTGCCAGATTCTAAACATTGGCACAGTTTTGGAGATCTAAATGATCTAAATGTGAAACAGATTTAAGCACTGATGTGTGATGGTCTCATGAGTCTGAGACAATAAAACCCCTGATTACAAACTAACATTTCCACAGGTTTAACTGTTTTTGTTTTTTACTTTGCTTAGTCAGTTCCAGGCCAAGACCCTGACCTCGACCTACTGAATTTGATGGGTTTGTATTTGATTTTGTCTGAACTGGTCTAACTTTGGGCCAGATTTGGACTGGTTTGAGTGTAATAACTGTGGTCTTAACCTTTACGCTAGACTGAAAAACTGGTTATTCTAAACTAACACTTCCACAGGGTTAACTGATTTTTCTGTTCATTTAGTGTGAAAACCAGGTCTGAACTGATAATCTTGGGTTTTTAAATGTGTTTTGTATTTGGTCTGGTCTGAGGTGGTCTAACTTTGGGCCAGATTTGGGACTGGTTTGAGTGTAATAATTCTGGTCCTAAGCCTTACACTGGACTGAGATACTGGTTATTCTAAACTTCCACAGGTTTAACTGATATTTCTGTTCATTTAGCATCAAAACCAGGTCTGAACTTGACAATCTCGGGTTTTTAAATGTGTTTTGTATTTGGTTTGGTCTAAATGTGCCCGATTTGGGCTGGTTTGAGTGTAATTGCTCTGGTCTTAACACTTCCACAGGTTTAACAGATTTTTGTTCATTTAGCGTGAAAACCAGGTCCGAACTTGACAATCTTAGGTTTTTTTTAAATGTGTTTTGTGTTTAGTTTGTTTTGAACTGGTCTAAATGTGCCAGATTTGGACTGGTTTAGAGTGTGATGGCTCTGAACTGAGATACTGGTTATTCTAATCTCAAACTCTTCCTCAGGTTTGCATTGTTAATTGACCTTTAAACCATCTGTTAACATTTCTTTTTGAACACTGTGATTTAACACAAGGTTAAGTGTCTTACTAATGTTGTGGGTCATTGCTGCCATTTTGTTTGTTGTTGATTCTGACTCTTCTGAAATCTCAATGTTTTACCTAAACTGTTAAACGAGTCTTCACAGGTCCCAGAGGCTGCCGTTTGTGGTGAGTATCTGCGCACTTACTAACACACTAACCTTAAAAAAACACGGGCGGTGGGTTAATCCAGCCACAGAGGGCGCTGTGCCCCTCTGTGCCAGTCCCCAGCCTGGACAAATGGAGAGGGTTGCTTTGGCATAAAACCACCGCCTTTATCATGATCCACACATGAGAAAACCCTTTTATTATTCGCCTGTGTACGTCTCTAAAGCTCAGTGCTCTGTTCACCTGCTGATGTCATGCAGTGGTGGTTTGAGAGTTAACTGCTACTTTTTTTATCTTTAGTTTCGTGGAGATGGTGAAACTCCGCTCTCAGTCTCCGTCTCCTCAGAAACGACGATGCTGTCGGGGCCGAAGAAGCCGCTGGACCCGCCGACTAATGCTGAACTGGAGAAGATGGAAAAGCTTGAAGCACTTGTTGAACCTGCAGGTCGGGCTACTTTAAAAATAACAAATATTTAGAATTTATTTTATTAAAAAAAATGAAAACGTGATCTATTTTCTCTTTGATTGCTGGTAATTTATTGCAAAAAATTAATAATTTTGTTGTAGTTTTAACAGTTGTAGTGGTTATGAATTATGCAAAGGAGGAAAACCTACACAATAGTTTCTCTGGAGCTTAATCGTGTGCAGGCCTCTTTTTCATCATGCAGTATTGTTTACATTTTATTTCTTTGGCACTTTATGTACAGGACATGATTTTACTCTTTATATAATTATATTACTCTTATTATATTTATATATCTGTTATTAATGACACTCTTTGGTTTTTCATGGCAGGTCTGTGGCTGAGCTTTCGGGCGGTGAACAGTACATCTCCTGCACTGCGCCGTTTGTTCCTGGTGATGGAGACGACGGCCCAGACCATGTGCTCCGGTTTAAAGCAGCCTTCACGTCTGACCTGTCAAAGCGGAAGGAAAGCACCGATGTCCAGTGGTCGAAAATGGCAACAGCTCTTGACCCCAGATTTAAGGACCTGAAAAGCCTCCCGAGATCTGAAAGAGGAAGTCTGGAAGTTTCAGGCAGCTTGCTTCTCACAGGGAAATGGACCCAGATCCACCTCTAATAAAATAAACCTCCTGTTGGCTGATTCAGATGAAGTGAACCCAGAATCGGACAGGACTGTGGCTCGGTGCAGAGGTGAGGACTGAACACGCAGCAGTCGACCCAAGCTCGGCACCTCTGGCAAACGAATATCTGGCTCCACCTGCAGCAGCGGTGCCGTGTGAAAGACTTTTCTCACTCTGTTTATACGGTGATGTTACATATTACTAAGTTCACTGCTGTTATTTCAAGCGAAGAAGTGTGTGTTTGTAATGTTGCCATTTTATTTTTTAATAAGCGTAAGAGTGTAATCTGACTCAAAGTTCTGACTCTGCTCTGCACTTTTCTGAAAGAAAATAAACAAAAGGTCAAAGAGGAAATTCTTTTTGTGTTTGATTCTCAATTAAGAAACGGTGGTAATTGCTTTACATTATGGCTTTAAAATTGAAAATGCAAAATAACACAATTTTAAACTTGCAATGCGATTATAAATATATAATTTTGATATGCAACTTTGTACTAATAACTGGATAATGGTTTATGGTTTAAATTGGGGCTGTCAAATGATTAATTTGGTTTGGATTGGATCACCCCTTGGTTTGAATCCTACTTGTCCCACAGACAACAGTGTGTTTCCCTGTCTGGTTTTAAATCTTCCTACCTTCACTGTCCAACGGGGTCCCCCAAGGTAGCATTTTAGGACCCATTTTATTTAGTGTTTTTATTAATGATTTCCCGGAAATGTGTCCAAATGTCAATGTCCAGCTGTATGCTGACGATGCTGTAATTTTCACACATGCTAAAACTGTACAAGAAGCATCAGAAAAGTTAAAATCAGCCATGACTCGAGTCCAAAAGTGGGTCAAGAACTCATTCTTACAACTCAATATAAAGAAAACTGTTTGCATGTTCAGTAAAAAAACAACTGAGCTGCAGCGGTCCAGTGTTTTCCTGGACAGAGTAGAACTCTGTCTCGTCAAAGAGTTTAAATACTTGGGACTGACGTTGGACCCGACATTAACATTCAAGAAACGCATTAAGCGCCTTACAAAAACTGTTAATTTTAACTTGGTGAATTTTAGACAGGCAAGACCCTTTATGACTCTATATGCGGCACGAATGTTTTTACACTCCATGATTCTGTGGCATATAGAGTACTGCATAACCACATGGGCACTCGCTGCTGGCACAACACTTAAACCAGTTGAATCACTTTGTAAAAAAGCTTTAAAAATATTGGACAATAAACCATTCTCAGTCCACCACTGCACCATTTTAGACAAGTATAAATTGCTTAATTTTAATAATTTTGTTCATTTTAAAAATGGTTGTTTTATATATAAAGTTTTACATGGGCTTGCTCCTCCTCCGCTACAGGATTTTATTAAAACAAAGACTGTCTGTGGGATGGGAACTAGGGCATGCGTCTAAATCTTTGTTGCTTCTACTGTTAAATGAGGTCTTGTACGCTTAAAATTTGACAAGTTAAATTTGATGATGTTGGAGATTTTCTTTACATGGTCCTTAAAGGTTAAACACTCTCCACTGACCAGGACCGATGGCTCATTGGAGGAAAAAATACTGGAGACTCCTGTTTTACATTGAATAAAGACATAAAACTCACTCTAAATGAGACATTAAAGGTCCCGTATTACACAAAACCGACTCTTGTGATCTTTAAGTCATGTTATAATGTTGTTACCTCCTCAGAAACTGACCTGGAGTAGTGTTTTGTTTCGTTCCCACGTTCGAGTAACTCTTTATTACGAGCCCGTCTACAGCTCAGCACGCCCCGTTCCACCTCGTGATGTCACGAAGCGGCGGTTTCCACGTCAACAGCTCCTCTTGATTGGTGGAGGTTGTCGTTTCCGGGGCTATAATTAGGTTCACTTCCGCACCGCAGGACACGACGAGTTGGTTTTCTGTTCGAGAGAAAGAACTCGGCCTAAATCTGCAGGAAACGTGTGTGAATGAAACAAAACACAACTCCGGGGATGTTTTTTTTTTTTTTTTTTTTGGAGGAAACGGAGAAACACAGATAAAAAAATAGCGTAATATGGGCGCTGGAACATCCGGCCTGGCGCATGCAAAATATGACCTTCACTCAAAGTGCCCTTCGTACACGATACTGTTCATTGGTTCTTCCTTATTTCACAGACTGTGTTGAAGTGTGCGGGAAACTCTTACCAGTGTACAGTTCATCTGATCATATTACAGAAAAGGCTTTGAAAATGATCCATAAAGTTGTTTCTTTTTTTTTAGAACACACCCATAATCTTTTTATTCAATCCAAGCTCCTAAAGATTCCTGACCTCGTAAAACATTATACACTGATAATTGAACAGTTTACCTCTAACTAATCTACAAAGCTTGTTCAAAATGAAAAAGAACTCATAATTCGAACTACCTGTAAACATTTCTGTGTGTCTACGTGTGTAATATGTGTAAAACTCTGGAATAATCTGGATACACAGTACAGTATTTATTGCGATATGGTGGGAAAGCTCAGGATATTACGATATATTCTACATAAAAACAAGACTGACATTATAAAACGCTTTGACCAGTCATTTGGTACAACATTTCTTGTCATTAGGGATGGAACGAAATCCAAATCTCTCGATATTTTCACCATAAACATCTCACAATCCGATATTTATTGCAATATTTTGTGATGAATCAGCTCCTTTTTCCTCTAAAAACGCCTTCACAAGACTTAATCCAAAGAATGAAGATGTAAAAGTGCTTAGAACAGTTATTTCTTCATGTCGTCTGCACTGAAACGGAGCAAAGGATCATGGTCTATGTAGTTCCCTCTGTTTTTTTTTTAACTATTTCTGCATCAGAACTATTCATTTAAGCAGAGAGACTTGGGAATAGTTCTGATGCAGAAATAGTAAAAAAAAAAAAAAAAAGCAGTAAGCAGAGAGAGACTTGGGAGGCGGCACGGTGGCTGAGTGGCAACACTCAGGCCTCACAGCAAGAAGGTTGTGGAGGTGTGGAGTTTGCATGTTCCTCCCCGTGTCTGGATGGGTTTCCTCCGGGTGCTCCGGTTTCCTCCATCAACCTAAAACATGCAGCACCCCTATGAACTAACATCAAGGACCATGTTGTCCACCCTCCTGTGGGCTCACCACCTGCAGAGGGGTTCATAGGGGGGGTCAGGTGCTATGAGGATTGGGCACTAAACTGCCCCCGCGACCCAGCCGGATTAAGCGGGAGAAGATGGATGGATGGAGAGAGACTTGGGATTCAATATATTGTGATGGTCCACGATATTATTGTGAGACCTCTGACGATACGATATCACCATATTTACGTTATTGTTACGTCCCTACAGAATATAACATAAATTCAAGCTGTTACATGGTCACAGTCACAGTATACAGAGAGTGGGTCTTAATATTAGAACAGTTCTGCCTTCTGTAGTGCTGGTTTATGCTGGTTGTTGTCTTACCATTGCTGGTTTCCTCATGTATCATTATTGGCAATAAGATGATAATTATGTTACCAAGGCAGAACAGTTATAATAGTTCATATACTTAATGTAAAATGTCTGCAAAATTAAAAAGAAGCTCATTGTGTTAGATTAGAAGAGGGGGGTGGGATTAAATACGTTTTCTTCTTCCCACTTCTTTTTGGGCAGTTTTTGTTGTTATTTCTATTATGATTTCACTAATGTCATATGTTCCACTGTAAAAGAATGTAAATGTCTTCACTGCCCAAAATAAATACACAAATCTGTCTGTCTGCAGCTCAGCGCGCCCTGTTCCACCTTGTGATGTCACGAGGCGGTGGTTTTCAAGTGAACAGCTGCTTTTATTTGTAGCGATTAGAAGAAATGGTCAATTCTGGGGCTAAAATTAGGTTCACTTTTCCTTAACACATGACATGACAGGCTGGTTTCTGTTTGAGAGAAGAAGTGAATCTGAACACGCAGGGTTTGTGTTTTAAACATGTGTGAATGGAGCAAAACAAACCTCCAGGGATGGTTTCTTTTTTACTTTATTTATGAACATTTTCAGTTTAGAACAACACAAGACATAGGGTAAATTCAGGTAAAGTGGGACACTTTTTAATAAAATGCTGATTACACTACCATAATCCATAACAATGATTCAAATGAGTGTATATCTTCTTCAAATAGGTTGTAATGAAGATATCTATTGGTAAATTAATTTAGTTAATAATTGTTTAAGAATCTGACACATCTTTAAACACAAGCAGCCAACCCTTCAGCGAATCTGAATTATTCAGGTTGAGTGGGACACTTTGTTAGGTTAAGTGGGACAGTAGGCCTACTGTATGTGATGACTACATATCAAGGAGACATGCATTTCTTCATGTTTAAATCACAAGAACATTTATTAACAAGAAACTGTGGTCAAACAAACATTTAACAAACAAACAGCAAATTTATATTGAGGGCTCTGAAATAAGAACGTAAACGGAGTGTAAAACCAGAACAATTGAAAAACAACAAACATTAACACAAATGCTGCAAACATAAAACAAGGAACATAGTATTACCCCCACTACACACACACACACACACACAATTCATTGAGGGATGTAAACCAGAACAAATGGTTAACAATATGAAAAAAAGAACAAACATTAACACAAATACTGCGAACATAAAACAAGGAACATAATATTATCCCCCCCCCCCACACACCCCCCGCACGCACGCACGCACACACACACACACACACGCACGCACGCACGCACGCACACACACGCACACACACACACACACACACACACACACACACACACACACACACACACAAAGTCAAACACTCACACACATTCACGGCACAAAAATTCATCATCATCAAGCACTCCATCCATTTCAGCGCATGATTCATGAAACCACCTCACACATTTACAGCAGGCCACCCATTCCTCCATTGCTTTCTGGTCCCCTGCATCTCCATACACCCCCTTGCAGACAGTACAGGAGCCACTTTCCTGTACTCTCTGCAAAAGAGGGGTGCGACCTTTTTTCTGACGCACATTTTGGGGCTTTTTTTTTTGGGACATTCCATGCCCTTGCTAGGAACCTCAGCATTGGTTCTTTTCCCTCAGCCACCTGCCTGTTGTACTCATCAATTGCCCCTGCCATCCTGTCTACTTTCCATTGATTTAACTTCCTTCCCTTCCTAGAATGCTTTTTCCCTCTCTTCTTTCTCTTCTCCTCTCCTCTCTCTGACAGCCTGTCTCTTCTCTTAACCATTTTGATTGATGTCCCTTACTGTAAATTCTGTAAATTTCACATTTAGGCCCATTATTCTTTACTCACCACAATAAAGACTCACAAAAAATTTTGTTATATTTATTAATAAATGTCATAGTTTTCATATTTTGGGGGAAATTTGCTCTTTTGTACATACTAACATGAAGAGTAGCACTGTCCCACTCAACCTGAAACACCCTGTCCCACTCTATCTAACCCTGTCAGGTTGAGTGGGACAGTGCTAAAATTGTAATTTTCATAAATATTACATTCAGTTTCACTCAAATTCATAGTAATTTGTAAGCACACTGACACTATGGTGCATCAAAAGCCAAAACATGTATTGTTACATCATAAAGGACAGAGCTATCAACCTTAGTAGTTTGAAACACATATAGAAATGTACAGTGTCTTACCATGAGGTTTCAGGGGTCTCACATTTCAAATAATAACAAAAGGACCGCCCCTTTAATGTCAGACCAATCAAAATGCTTGTTTCATGTCCACTGGACATTAAGCTATAACCCAGTAACAACAGCTGTGATTGGCCAAAAAAAATTAACCCTTTAAATGACTGATAATCTTAAGTGTCCCACTCAACCTGATGTCCCACTCAACCTGAATTTAATAATAAAAATAATAAAATAGATATAAAATAAAAGATGTAAAAAATACAGAAAAAAATTATAATAAAAAATAATAAAATCGATATAAAATAAAAAATAAAAGATGCAAAAATACAGAGAAAAAAAATAAAATCGATATAAATTAAAATATGTAAAAAAAAATAAGGAGAAAAAAATAATACAAAAATAAAATTGACATAAAATAAAAGATGTAAAAAATACAGAAAAAATAATAAAATTTATATAAAATAAAAGATGTAAAAAAATACAAAGAAAAAATAATAAAATCGATATAAAATTAAATATGTAAAAAAAATACAGAGAAAAATAAGGAAAAAAAATTAAATAAATAAATAAAATATAAAAAAAACACAAATAGAAAAAAGGACAGAGTTTAAATGTCCAGAATTACATCAATTGACACCATAACTTCATTCTTTTTCAGGGGTCCACTGCAGGGACGCAGGGAACCAGTGTAACATAGATAAAAATAAAATAAATAATAATAATAATTTAAAAAAAAATCGCTATAAAAATAAAATATGTAAAAAAAATACAGAGAAAAAAAGTAAAAAATAAATAAAATAAAATAAAAACACAAACACACCCTGGGTATACATATATAAAAAAAGAAGAATTGCATCAATTGACACCATAACTTCATTCTTTTTCAGGGGTCCACTCCAGGGACGCAGGGAACCAGTGTAACATAGATAAAAAATACTACATAAAAACAGCGTGATATGTGCGCTGCTGTAACATCAGGCCTGGCGCATGCTGCAGAGTGGGAGGTGTGCCCTGCGCCCGCCTATCCACCCACCACCACCACCCACCAGCACCACCAGCAGCAGCAACGCGCTTCCTTCCTCCCGCAAAGCAGCGTCCAGTGTTGTGCGCCCTGGTCCCGTCTGCCTGCAGGTATGCGCTCTCTACCCGCCCCCCCCGCACCCCCCTCTGCACCCCCCCGTCTGCCCCGAGCGTGCCTCCCCTTCTGTCCGCCCCCCTCCGCCGCATGCGCCACCCGTCCTGTGCGTGCGTAACTTTCCTGCGCCTCCGTCCCGCAGGTACTTGGTTAGCTGTCGCGGCTAATTCCACAGCTAAAGGAGGATTAGGAGCGCGATGGCAGCCAGTTAAGAGACACGTCCCGCCTGATCCGTGTGCGCTTTTATGCTCGGCACGTCCCACACGGGCTAACATCGTGCGCATTTCTCCACACAGGCTCGTTGTGGCACCGCCAGCGATGCTACGCGGAGGCTAACACCGACCCAAACCACCGTCCAGGATGCCCGCCGGTAAGAGCCACGTCCCACCCCCGTCCTTGCGCTCGGTTACGCCGCGCCTCGGCTCTCCGTGGCCGCGGACGGACCGTGGTTTGTGCCCGCCGTGGCCGCGGGGATGTCGGGTTGAAGTTTGGCACCGTATTGACATGCTGCGTTCACGGTCCGTCTGTCTGCAGTGTGCCGTGTTGTGTTGTGCTGCGGTGTGGTGCGTTCACGTGGTGTTGTTTACCTGGGGTTTCTCTAAACTCCTCGTTGGTGGTGTTCTGCGGTGTTAGAGGTGAAGGTGGATGCGGTAGTTTTTAGGTTTGCGCAGTGGTGTCATGAAGAAACGTGATTATTTTTGTGTGTTTTATGGGTAAATAAAGGGCAATTAATGTGAACAAATTAACTTCTGGTGTAGTTCTAGTTTAGAACTGATTTAGACCCTTCATAGACCGAGTTTAGTCCTGGTTTAGTCTTGGTTTAGCCCTGCTTTATCCATCGTTAAGTCAAGGTTCTCAGTCTTGGTTTAGTGCTGATTTAGTCCTAGTTTAGTAATGATTTATTACAAGTTTAGTCCTGATTTAGTCCTAGTTTAGTCCTGGTTAAGCCCTGCTTTATCCATGGTTAAGCCAGGGTTCAGTCCAAGTTCAGACCTAACTCAGCCCTGGTTTATTCCTGGTTTTGTGGTGGTTTAGTCCTAGTTTAGTCCTGGTTTAGCCCTGCTTTATCCATGGTTAAACCAGGGTTCTCAGTCCTGGTTTAGTCCTAGTTTAGTGCTGATTTAGTCCTAGTTTAGTTCTGGTTTAGTCCTAGTTTAGTGCTGATTTAGTCCTAGTTTAGTTCTGGTTAATCCTAGTTTAGTGCTGATTTAGTCCTAGTTTAGTGCTGATTTAGTCCTAGTTTAGTTCTGGTTTAGTCCTAGTTTAGTGCTGATTTAGTCCTAGTTTAGTTCTGGTTTAGTCCTAGTTTAGTTCTGGTTTAGTCCTAGTTTAGTTCTGATTTAGTCCTAGTTTAGTGCTGATTTAGTCCTAGTTTAGTCCTGGTTAAGCCCTGCTTTATCCATGGTAAAGCCAGGGTTCAGCCCAAGTTCAGACCTAACTCAGCCCTGGTTTAGTGCTGGTTCAGTCCTGGTTTAGTACTAATTTAGTCCTGGTTTAGTCCTGCTTTTGCCATAGTTACGCCAGGGTTCAGTCCAAGTTCAGACCGACCTCTGTCAAGTTTTCGTGCTGGTTTACAGCTGGTTTAGTCCTGGTTTAGTCCGTGTTACTCCTTGTTTAGACCTGGTTTAATCCAAATTCAATCCTAGTTTAGTCCTGCTTTAGCCCTGCAAGTCTGTTTTCCCTCCGGGTTTGGCTGCTCTTCCTTTGTTCTAGTCATCCTGGTTTAGATTTAGTCCTACTTCAGGGTAATTATGACACTTTTCTGGTACATGCCTGGAATGTTCCATCATATAGTGGTTAAAATGAATGAATCTACCCCGCATTTATTCAATTCCAGGTATTTTTATTGCTCAAAAACGGACTACCTTTATTGAAAAAAGTGCAGCAGACCAAACAGGAGACGGAGGGGAGCAGAATAATAGCTGGAGGACCGGCAAACGGAAAAGTCTCTGTTTTTTTTCCACAGAACAGGTCGTCACAGATCTAACCCGTAACTTGACCATTTGATGCCTCCTGTTTCTGGCGTAGAGATACATTTTAATGCCCTACTTTGGAACATTCCAGGGAAAGCGGTAACGACACAAGACATAAACATATATCAGGTTATTCATCTTGTTTCCAGATTTATTATCTACTCACTACTTCCGAGACCGTTTAATTCCAGTCCAGAGGTCGTTTATTTGAAGAGAACTTGTCGAGTAAAATGATCTCGCTGCATGGACAGATAATTTCACCACTTTTAAGGCATTTTCTGATCGATTTAAGTGTTAATCTTAAATTTTGGACAAGCTCTTTTGCAGAGTACAGGTGGCAAACCAACTACTAAGAACATAGCGCCAAAAAGTCCTGGTTTAGATCTGCTTTAGTCCTTGTTCAGACCTGATTTATAGACCGTTGAGTCAATGTTTCCTCGTGGTTTGTTTTGGTAAGGCCCTGGTGACATACGGGGGCAGGGCAACTTCAACTCAACTCTGTCAAGTTGAAACAAATCAAAAAAAATCTTTCGGTGTTCATTTCGCAATTCCCTCAAAGTCTGAACTCGGCTCTACCTGCTTTTCCTGACGGAGGATTGGCCGTGGAATTGAAAAGAGCTGATCACTGTCAGGTTGTTGTGCTGTTTATTGGCCCATAAAGTCACTCTACCTTTGGCCTAACACTGATCTGATAGTGTTAATCGGCTCTTTTATTGTAACACCCGTTTATATTGTACGTCTGAGCTTCGAAGAACTAAAAAAATAACAGTCGTGACCGTTCCAGAGGTTAAAAAAAATCATTTCAAGTCACTTTTGGTAAAGCGTGGGGGACACTGGGCTGCGAGGCTTTCGTTGAGGAATCGGTGGATGGGGTCCTGGTCCTAGTTTAGTGGTGGTTTAGTCCTGATTTAGTCCTGGTTTAGCCCTGCCTTATCCCCGGTTAAGCCAGGGTTCAGTTCAAGTTCAGACCTAACTCAGTCCTGGTTTAGTGCAGGTTTAGGCCTGGTTTAGTGCTAGTTTAGTCTTAGTTTATTCCTGGTTTAGTCCTGGTTTAGTCCTAGCTTAGTCCTGCTTTATTCATGGTTAAGCCAGGGTTCAGTCCAAGTTCAAACCTAACTCGGTCCTGGTTTAGTCCTGATTTAGTCCTGGTGTAGGCCTACTTTAGTCCTGGTTTAGTCCTAGTTTAGACCTGGTTTAGCCCTTCTTTATCCATGGTTAAGCGAGGGTTCAGTCCGATTCAGACCTAACTCAGTCCTGGTTTAGTGCTAGTTTAGTCCTGATTTAGTGCTGGTTTAGTGCAGGTTTAGTCCTGGTTTAGTGCAGGTTTAGTCCTGGTTTAGTGCTAGTTTAGTCCTGGTTTAGTGCTAGTTTAGGCCTGGTTTAGTGCAGGTTTAGTCCTGGTTTAGTGCAGGTTTAGGCCTGGTTTAGTGCAGGTTTAGGCCTGGTTTAGTGCTAGTTTAGTCCTGGTTTAGTGCAGGTTTAGGCCTGGTTTAGTGCTAGTTTAGGCCTGGTTTAATGCAGGTTTAGTCCTGGTTTAGTGCAGGTTTAGTCCTGGTTTAGTGCAGGTTTAGTCCTGGTTTAGTGCAGGTTTAGGCCTGGTTTAGTGCTAGTTTAGTCATAGTTTATTCCTGGTTTAGTCCTAGTTTAGTCCTGGTTTAGTCCTAGTTTAGTCCTGGTTTAGTCCTAGTTTAGTCCTGGTTTAGTGCTAGTTTAGTCCTGGTTTAGTGCTGGTTTAATGCAGGTTTAGGCCTGGTTTAGTCCTGGTTTAGTGCAGGTTTAGGCCTGGTTTAGTGCTAGTTTAATCATAGTTTATTCCTGGTTTAGTCCTAGTTTATCCCTGCATTATCCATGGTTAAGACAGGGTTCAGTCCATGTTCACACCTAACTCGCCCTGGTTTAGTGCAGGTTTAGGTCTGGTTTAGTCCTTGTTTAGTCCCGGTTTCGTGCTGGCTTAGGTCTGGTTTATTGCTGGATTAGTCCTGGTTTAGGTCTGGTTTAGTTCTAGTTTATTCCTGGTTTAGTCATAGTTTAGTCCTGGTTTATTGCTGGTTTTGTGCTGGTTTATCCATGGTTAAGCCAGGATTCAGTCCATGTTCAGACCCAGCTGAGTATTCTTGTGGCGCTTACTGTGTGATTTATGTGGAGTGAGTGAGTTATATCTGTGAGCCTTTTACACTAATGGTCGTGTTTAATACTGACTGTGCTCAGAGTATTGACCTTGCCACAGGCGCTCACCATCTCATTGTGATTCTGTTATTTCTCTGCGTCAGGCTCACAACTACATACATTATGAACTAAACATCTGTTTATTAAGCACCACACACACACACACAGACACACACACACACACACACTCACACACTCATCAGGACTGAAGGGCAGAGTATTGTCCCCTCACACGCCACCGTCTACCGTCCTCCTTCCACTTCCTCTCTTTGACTTTTAGCGTGAGAGGTTCTGTCCTGTGGCATTTGATCAAGGAACTGTAGGATTTTGATGAGCCATTTCATAAACATGACGACCAAGTTTGTGTTGTGTGTTGAAATCGAGTTGGTTTAAACCTAAAATGACTCTCTCTGATCTGCATAGTCTCTACCTAAACTAAGAATAAAGAAAACTGTTAACTTAGGATGTGACAGTAACCGAAATCTGGTGATATCGTATCGTCAAAGGTCTCGCAATAATATCGTGGACCATCACAATATATCGAATCCCAAGTCTCTTTGCTTAAATTAATAGTTCTGATGTAGAAATGGCTAAAAAACAGAGGGAACTACTTATTTATTTATTTATTTATTTATGGGACAGTGCACATTAACATAGACCATGATCCTTTGCTCCGTTTCAGTGCAGACGACATGAAGAAATAACTGTTCTAAGCACTTTTAAGTCTTGTGAAGGCGTTTTTAGAGGAAAAAGTAGCAGATTCACACACAAAATATTGCAATAAATATCGTACGTTGAGATGTTTATGGTGAAAATATCGAGAGATTTGGATTTCGTTCCATCCCTAATGACAATAAATGTTGTACCAAGTGACTGGTCAAAGCGTTTTATAATGTCAGCCTTGTTATTATGTAGAATACCGTGTCCATATCGTATCGTGACACTTGGATATCGTTACACCCCTACAGTAAACACTTAATATACTCAGGCCTCGTCCACACGTCGCCGGGTATCTGATAAACCGAAGGTGTTTTTCTGCGTTTTGACCTGTCATCCACACGAACACGCATCAAAAATGAGTATTCAGGGAAAACTCCGGCCAAAGTGAAGATTTTTGAAAACTCCGTTTATGCGTGTTTGTGTGGACAGAGATAACTGGGGTTTTGCGTTTTAAAACGTCACTGTCTGCGCCAAAAAATATGAATCTGCCCTGACGTCAAACGTGCGACATTTGTTTAGGCGACTGCAAAAGCCAAAGCCAAAGCAGACTATGGATCGGAGTCGTTTCTTCAGAGCTGTGGGAGCATTAATTTGTTTAGGAGCAATTCTGACTCCGAGTCTGTCCAGACAGAGGAGCTCGGCGCCATGTTTTCTGTTGTTTAAGTTTAGGCGGAAGTGACGGCGAAGTGAGGGCTCAATGGAAATAACGCCATCTACAGGTTTGGTATGTGTATGAATGTGGTTGAAAACGCAGATGTTCGGTTATGTGTGGAAGGTATTTTTTTCGAAGACGAGGTGGTGTGGATAAAACAATTTTATAAACGGAGGGGGGGAAATGTTCGGTTTTAAAAATACCCGGCTACGTGTGTACATGGCCTCAGATCACTGTTGTTTTGTATCCTGATTTTGAATGTTTTTATTATACGCCCGTTCTAAGTATTATGGTATGGCGCTGTCCGTCCGTCTGTCCGTCCGTCTGTCCGTCCGTCCGTCTGTGGACACTTCAAAGCTCGACCCTTTGCGAAAACCTGCCCGTCGCTCTTGCTAACTGTGATCGTTTCCATCTCTGTCTTTTTAGCTTCCATCTCTGTCCTTTTATGTTACGTGCCGTAGATCTGAACTCTCTTCTCAAATGTTCTGCTGCTGAAAGCGAGAACAACCCACATTCTCTGCTTCTTTGAGCTTTGACACATTAAAGCTTTGTAGTGTCTTTAAGTTCTGTTGCTGCAATCTGATTGGTGGAATTCCGATTCTAGAATGTGATGATGTCATACTCATACTCCTACTGCAAGAGCCAGATTTCCCTATTGATTATCCGTCCGTCTGTCTGTCCGTCTGTCCGTCTGTCCGTCTGTCTGTGGACAATTTCTTGTCCGCGCTCTAACTCCACAACCGTCTCACCTAGGAATGTCAAACTTCCAAACTGAACACTTTTTTGCAGTTAATAGATGCTTTTATTTAAATGAGTGCGCATCTACTCCTCAGTGGAATCGTCATGAGGAGGAGGGCGGGGCGGAGCAAAGTCGGCCATGTTGGGAAGGTCAAACACCACACAGCAGCTCAGGTCAGAACGAGGGATCTCCATGTCCCGCACCTGAGTCCAAACTCCGGTCCTTGCATCAAAACATTCACAAGCACAACGAAGGGTGCCCAGATTGTGCCCGCCTACAACATATAGCTGATTGTCAACAACCTCGATGCCAAAGTCGCTGCGCCCGGTCCACATGTTGGGTAGGGGGTGCCACGTGTTGGTTGCGGGGTTATAGGCTTCAACAGTGTTCAAACAGGAATCTCCATTAAACCCACCAACAGCGTAGATTTCATCGGCATAGGCGATGACTCTGACCCCAGAGCGCATGGTGGACATATCTGCTATCATGGTCCACTGTTCGGTTAGTGGGTTGTAAGTCTCAGCTGATGCCAGGCAATGTTCACCAAAACCTCCACAAATGTAGATCTTTCCATTGTACACTGTGCTGCTGGCACGGCCCCTCTTTTCGTTCATAGGTGAAATCATGGTCCACTGATTGGTCACTGGCAAGTACCTTTCGGCTGTCTTCAGCCTGTCCCGTCCATCGCACCCGCCTATCGCGTAGATCAAACCATCCAGCAAAGTCACACTAACGCCGCTCCTACGTGAATGCATGGGTGCCATTTCTTGCCACGTGTGAATTGCCAGGTCGTACTTGCAGGTAGTGTTGAGCTCGTGATTGCCGTCAAACCCTCCAATCACGTACACAGATCCATTAAGGAACACTGTGCCGTGCTGGGCTCTTGGAGTCCAGTCATCATTAACCACACCCACCCAGCGATCGGTGCGGTTGTCATAGACTTCAATGCTGTTGGTTCTTCTGTTTTGGCTATTGCCACCAATAACCATAAGCACCGCACTGGGCAGCCTTGGAGTGGCTAGACGAGTGGGGGGCAGGGAGGCATTGTACCTCCTAGCTCTTTCATCCAACATCACCTTTATGATCTTCTCCACAATCTTCCAGTTATGAATGTAGTCGAACAGTTTATATCTAATCATGCACTGAGTGAAGTAATCAACATGGATCAGACCCAGACGGACTTTTAGTAGGAGGTCGGCCAAGTAGTGGTGCCTTTCCTTAGGAGCATGTGCAATCCATCTGATGACTGCCACTAACACGATGGTCTCCTCCTTCACGTTCAGCCGATCATCATCAATGACTGAACACAGGTCTTCCCTGGAGAGCTGGAAGAACTCTTCAGAGCTGGTCACCACCTCTTCGAAATGCTTCAGGACGTATAAGAAGGCTTGTTTCCTCAGCTGGGGGTAGTAGTACTTGTTTGAGATACCCCATACAGTGATGCAGTTACTGGGGGACATTTGCTCCTTCATGACCTGACAGCAGACTTCGGTAATGCCGCTCACATCTAAGTAGTCAGCAGCTATAAAGAGCTCCTGGAGGTTTTCCTGGGTGATGTGCACCACCCCGGTGTAGCAGTAGTCCAGGATAATCTTCATGATATCAGCTGACACACTGGAGATCTCAAACACCTGGCAGTCAGGGCTGGACCAGTTAGTGAAGAGGCTTTTAAAGTATGTGCTGCAGCTACACAGAACCAGTTTGTGTGCTGGGAATTGCACGCCGGCCACGTTGAGCAAAGCATCGCACAACTTCTGCTCCCTCCTCAATTCCTCGAACACAGTGTTCATGTTTGGTTTTGTATTTGAAAATGGATATCTTTGCACAGAGACATGTCTGTCTCTGTGCCCTCTCACAGTGAAAGTGAAGCCTCTTTCCATCTCTGTCTTTTTATCTTCCATCTCTGTCCTTTTATGTTACGTGCCGTAGATCTGAACTCTCTTCTCAAATGTTCTGCTGCTGAAAGCGAGAACAACCCACATTCTCTGCTTCTTTGAGCTTTGACACATTAAAGCTTTGTAGTGTCTTTAAGTTCTGTTGCTGCGATCTGATTGGTGGAATTCCGATTCTAGAATGTGATGATGTCATACTCATACTCCTACTGCAAGAGCCAGATTTCCCTATTGATTATCCGTCCGTCTGTCTGTCCGTCTGTCCGTCTGTCCGTCTGTCTGTGGACAATTTCTTGTCCGCGCTCTAACTCGACAACCGTCTCACCTAGGAATGTCAAACTTCCAAACTGCACCAACAATTCATCTTTAACTAGGTTTGACAAATTCTAACTTAATTCTATATACAATAATTCAAAGTACGGGCGTATTTTGCCCCGCTGGAGGAGCTCTTGTTACAAAAGGAACAGGAGTTACTAACCGTAGGGTTCAGGAGAGATTGCAAAACCACTCAAACATGCACGGACGACTTCTAAAACCTCTTCAGGCGAGTTTTTAATGAGGGAACAATGTTGGAACACGGCAGAAAGCTCCGAAAAGTAAATTTTGCATAATACTTCCCCAACCCAGGTTCAGCTGGGATTGCATTTTTTTTCAACTGCAAGAGCTCGAGCTTCCTTTAATAAAACCTGTGAGGGATTTTGTTGTAAATTGTTGTAATTTGTTAATTGCTATGGCAACAGTCCTAATGTTTCATCACTCTGATAATCGTGCATAGGCTTCCTGTGGACTATACATACTATACATGCTAATTGCGGCGCTAGTCCATAGTCATTTACTAAAGGGAAAGCTCACGTGGAAGACTACATTTCCCATCAGGCCTTGTGCGTGCGTAATTACAGCTGGTGCTAAAGTGCTGGTGACATTAGCGTTAATGTGATGGCCCTGTGTGGTCCCAGAGCTGCTCCGGTCTGAGGCAGCCGGTGTGAGGAGAAGAGCCTGGAAATAAGGAAACAACATGGATTACACGATATGCACGGGCCCGTTCAGAGTATTTTATTTTATTTTATTTTTTAGCAATAACACTATAAGTACTGTCTTTAACATGTTGATAATCATCCATATCTCTGTCCGTAATGTGTAGGTAGGGTTGGCCGGTAAGTAAGATTGGATACAGTAATTCAGTATCCCGCGGTATCAAAAAGTAGTAACGGTATCAGTTTCATTACGGTCATTTAAAAAAATCTGCATAAGGACCTAAAACTACAGCAGGACTTCCTCCCCTCCGCTCTCTCTCTTCAAACGTCGTTACGCTCGGAGATTTCCATCTACACGCGGCGAGGAAGAAGAAAAAAACCTGACTGACGCTTCGTGTGCGACGTTGAGCCCAAAAGTTTGTGACGGAGACGTTTTATTGAAGCCGAGAGTCGAGAGGGGACGAGGCGCTGAAGAGGAGAAAGTTCCCGCTCGAGGCCGAAGTCAGACTTTCACGGAGGAGACGGTAAAGCCCGATTTATGGTTCTGCTTCAAAACGTGTTTGTGTCGACGTGTGGCCCCTACGAACAACGTCCGACCTGCACCTCCCGAACTTTCTAAATACGCCTCAAAACGCCGCAGACAAACAGGGCTGTGATTGGTCGTCTCCACCGCTCTACATTTCCGCTGCTCCGCTCATTCTAGACTTTTGAGTAATAATGTGTTTAATGCAGCTTTGCGCACATTTGTTTACATTTTACAGAAACAAAACTTAAAACCGCACGGCTCATTTGCATACAGTAGAAGCGCTGATAAAAACAGCTCGTGCGCTGACGCTGATGCGATCGAACGCGCGGCAAAGTTTGTTTGATCAGAACTTGTGCCTCATCTTCAAATATAAAACTGCGGGTACAAAATAATTCTTAATTAGTCACGGTAATAAAATCATGTCTCATGTAGAAGAATTATTGCTTTGACTTTCAACATGTCAAAAAGTTCAGTGGTTTCGTTGAGTTAATTGGTCTATGGAGTCTCTTAGTCTCCCAAAATGAGAATTATCTTTTTATAATTAGGGTTTTCTTTAGAACACAGCAGAAAGGAGAAGTGCGTGAATGAGCTGGAGATTTGGTATTTTTTGGTGTTTTCATGTAAAAAAAGCAGATTAAACTCATGATTCACAAATTGAATCTGTCTTTATATACATTCATCGGTTCCTAGTCCTTTTTTTCTGCAGAAATAGTATTTTTTGCAGCTCCCCCTGCAGGTGTGGTGTTGTGAGTGCAGTTTGGGGCAGATTCACAGAGACACACAATAGGCCCTATTCACGGAGCCGCCTGATTAGTTCTGCTTCTCTCTCAAACTGCAAAGCCGCATTTCCTGCTCCATTCATTGTGTATTTGGACTTAGCCGAGCTGTGCTAAAATAAATCTATATTTTTAGAGACACAATTTCAACAAGTCGAGACGAGATTGGGTCCACAAGAGCGAGACAGGACGAGAGTTTAACAGAATTCCTACATTTCAAGATTCCAATTTTGACCTCACTGTTTTTATTTCTTTATTTGATTCAGTATTTTTATACGCCCGTTGTGTAAGACGGGACGTATTATGGTATGGCGCTGTCCGTCCGTCCGTCTGTCCGTCCGTCTGTGGACACTTCAAAGCTTTGAAGTCTTTGAAGCTTTGTCTTCATGAAAGATCCCACAACCCACATTCTCTGCTTCTTTGAGCTTTGACACATTAAAGCTTTGTAGTGTCTTTAAGTTCTGTTGCTGCGATCTGATTGGTGGAATTCCGATTCTAGAATTCTATATACAATAATTCAAAGTACGGGCGTATTTTGCCCCGCTGGCGGAGCTCTTGTTGGAACTGTAAGAGATGTAACTCACCAACACCGTTCCAAATGTAAACGCTCATGAGCTTTCCCACAATATCGCAATAAATATCGTACCGTGAGACTTGGATATCGTTACACTCCTCATGTAAATACTTCACTTTGTGTCTCCAAGCTTGGTTAACCCACAGACAGTGTATACAAAATAATTATATGAATCATTTGTCTTTCTGTGCCGTTTGGTGCTGTGACAGTTTTCATGTGTGCGAGTTTATTTCTAAAACTATTAATGATTATTTTTGCGGAAATTATATCATGTCATTTCCGCTCAGCCGACGGCAGCGGCTTCAACAAAACTCTGCAAAACTAGTGATGACAAACAAGCTCAGGCTGTGGAAAAGTCTATTATTATATAAAAATGAACCAAAAGCAAGTTCATAAAGACTGATGCTTGAACATGACTGATAGGAAAACAAAACTGCTAATATCTGAAGAACCTTAATAGCACAAACTAACATTTTTGCAGCACAGAACAGCACAAACGGAGGACAAATTATTGACTTTTTTTTTTTTTGCTTGATCGGGGCCATTTACACTAGTGTTGATCTGATACGATATGGTGGGGAGGCTCACGATATTACGATATTCTACGTAATAACAAGCCCGACGTTATAAAATGCTCCGTCCAGTCATTTGGCGCAACATTTATTGTCATCCAAACCTCTCTGTACGATATTTTCACCATAAACATCTCACTGTACCAGATTTATTGCGATATTTTGTGTGAATCTGCTCCTTTTTCCTCTAAAAACGCCTTCACAAGACTTAATCCAAAGAATGAAGATGTAAAAGTGCTTAGAACAGTTATTTCTTCATGTCGTCTGCACTGAAACGGAGCAAAGGATCATGGTCTATGTAGTTCCCTCTGTTTTTTTTTTTTTTAGCTATTTCTGCATCATTTAAGCCAAGAGACTCTGGATTCGATATGTTGTGATGCTCCACGATGTTATTGTGAGACCTTTGACGATACGATATCACCAGATTTGTGTTATTATTGTTACGTCCCTGGTGTGTGTGTAATATCTTGTTTTATTTGTTGGGAGCGTGAGTCTGTGCGGGTCTGTGTGGGTCTGTGCGGGTCTGTGAGGGTCTGTGTGGGTCTGTGCGGGTCTTTGTGGGTCTGTGTGGGTCTTTGTGGGTCTGTGTGGGTCCGTGCGGGTCTGTGCGGGTCTGTGTGGGTCCCTGTGAGTCTGTGTGAGTCTGTGTGGGTCCGTGTGGGTCTGTGTGGGTCCCTGTGAGTCTGTGTGGGTCCGTGCGGGTCTGTGCGGGTCTGTGCGGGTCTGTGCGGGTCTGTGCGGGTCTGTGAGGGTCTGTGAGGGTCTGTGTGGGTCTGTGCGGGTCCCTGTGGGTCTGTGTGAGTCCGTGTGGGTCTGTGCGGGTCTGTGTGGGTCCCTGTGAGTCTGTGTGGGTCCCTGTGGGTCCGTGTGGGTCTGTGTGGGTCCGTGTGGGTCTGTGCGGGTCTGTGTGGGTCCCTGTGAGTCTGTGTGGGTCCGTGTGAGTCTGTGTGAGTCTGTGTGGGTGGTCTGTGTGGGTCCGTGCGGGTCCCTGTGGGTCCCTGTGGGTCCGTGTGGGTCCCTGTGGGTCCGTGTGGGTCCGTGTGGGTCCGTGCGGGTCCGTGTGGGTCCGTGCGGGTCCCTGTGGGTCCGTGTGGGTCTGTGTGAGTCTGTGTGGGTCCGTGTGGGTCCGTGCGGGTCCGTGCGAGTCTGTGTGGGTCTGTGTGAGTCTGTGGGGGTCTGTGGGGGTCTCTGTGGGTCCGTGTGGGTCCGTGTGGGTCCGTGTGAGTCCGTGTGGGTCTGTGTGGGTCCGTATGAGTCCGTGTGGGTCCGTGTGAGTCTGTGTGCGTCTGTGTGGGTCTGTGTGAGTCTGTGTGGGTCCGTGTGGGTCCGTGTGGGTCCGTGTGGGTCCGTGTGGGTCCGTGTGAGTCCGTGTGGGTCTGTGTGAGTCTGTGTGAGTCTGTGTGAGTCCGTGTGAGTCCATGTGGGTCTGTGTGGGTCTGTGTGGGTCCGTGTGGGTCTGTGTGGGTCTGTGGGGGTCCGTGTGGGTCTGTGTGGGTCTGTGTGGGTCTGTGTGAGTCTGTGTGGGTCTGTGTGAGTCTGTGTGGGTCCGTGTGGGTCCGTGTGGGTCTGTGTGGGTCTGTGTGAGTCCGTGTGGGTCCGTGTGGGTCTGTGTGGGTCTGTGTGGGTCTGTGTGGGTCCGTGTGGGTCCGTGTGGGTCCGTGTGGGTCCGTGTGAGTCCGTGTGAGTCCGTGTGGGTCTGTGTGAGTCTGTGTGCGTCTGTGTGGGTCTGTGTGTGCGGAGCTTTGAAGTTATATTTAGCCCCGGTCCTGCTTCGCCTGAACGCCGCACACATCTCTCCGTCTCCCACACAATTAAGCCGTGCATCACAACAAGCCCCATCGCCGCCTGGGACCCCGATGCATGCTGGGTAAAAACGTCCCGCCCGCCCGCCGCAGCTTTGAAGTTGGTGCAAAGTGGGCGGCGGAGACTGAACTTTTACCTGGATGAAACGGCGGGATTTGAAAAGGGCTTAAGTGGGCTTATGTAAGAGGAGATTTGAAAGTGCTCGGAGAGAAACGGGTGAACCTCAGGCCGCAGAGGAGGAAATGTGGCGGAAATGTGGCGGAAAAGTTCTTCTGTTCGGTTTGTTTTTTGTTTGCCGACGCTCAGAGCTCCAGAAAACTGTGGATTTAAGCAACAAGAAGTTTGAAAATCACAGGGAGAAACAGACGTCAGTGAATAAGACAGAATGATAAAAAAAACAAAAAAAACATTAAACTAAAGAAATGAGCCAAGACTGAGCCAGGACTAAAACAGGACTAAAACTGGACTAAACCAGGACTAAACCAAGACTGAACCAGGACTAAACTAGGACTAAACCAGGACTAAACATGACTGAACCAGGACTGAACCGAGACTGAACCGGGACTAAACCGGGACTGAACCGGGACTGAACCAGGACTGAGTCAGGACTGAACCAAGGGTTAACAGGACTAAAACAGGACTAAAACAGGACTGAATGAGGACTAACCCAGGACTAACCCAGGACTAACCCAGGACTGAACCAGGACTGAACCAGGACTGAACCAGGACTAAACCAGGACTAAAACTGGACTAAAACAGGACTGACCCAAGACTGAACCAGGACTAAACCAGGACTGAACCAGGACTCTAAACCAGCACCAGACCAGGATTGATTTCGCTAACGGCAACTCGATTTCATTAAATATTTAGTTTTTGAAAAATGTGCAGAGCGACTTTGAGCGTTTGTGGAGGGAAGGACGTCTGTGCTTTTCTCTTTTCTCTTAACTTGTTTTCACAAAATGCAAAACACGTCGGTCATAAAAAGTTTGAGACTGTGACAAAACTCATCTGTGTTTTTTTTTTTTTTTTGCTTTCTGGTCATTCGCAAACACAGATGTTTGTATTTTGGCAAAAGAAATGACAATTTACGCTCCTGTTTAGTGTTGTTAAGGATCAGATTAGTCAAAAATTGTGACAGTCCTGTTTTAGTCCTGGTTTAGACCTGATTTAGTCCTGGTTTAGACCTGATGTAGTCCTGGTTTAGACCTGATGTAGTCCTGGTTTAGTCCTGGTTTAGACCTGATTTAGTCCTGGTTTAGACCTGATTTAGTCCTGGTTTAGACCTGATGTAGTCCTGGTTTAGTCCTGGTTTAGACTTGATCTAGTCCTGGTTTAGACCTGATCTAGTCCTGGTTTAGATCTGATCTAGTCCTGGTTTAGACCTGACGTAGTCCTGGTTTAGACCTGATTTAGTCCTGGTTTAGATCTGACATAGTCCTGGTTTAGACCTGACGTAGTCCTGGTTTAGACCTGACGTAGTCCTGGTTTAGACCTGATTTAGTCCTGGTTTAGACCTGATTTAGTCCTGGTTTAGACCTGATTTAGTCCTGGTTTAGACCTGACGTAGTCCTGGTTTAGACCTGATTTAGTCCTGGTTTAGATCTGACATAGTCCTGGTTTAGACCTGATGTAGTCCTGGTTTAGTCCTGGTTTAGACCTGATTTAGTCCTGGTTTAGATCTGACGTAGTCCTGGTTTAGACCTGATGTAGTCCTGGTTTAGTCCTGGTTTAGACCTGATGTAGTCCTGGTTTAGACCTGATCTAGTCCTGGTTTAGACCTGATGTAGTCCTGGTTTAGACCTGATTTAGTCCTGGTTTAGACCTGACGTAGTCCTGGTTTAGACCTGATTTAGTCCTGGTTTAGACCTGACGTAGTCCTGGTTTAGACCTGATTTAGTCCTGGTTTAGATCTGACATAGTCCTGGTTTAGACCTGATGTAGTCCTGGTTTAGTCCTGGTTTAGATCTGATCTAGTCCTGGTTTAGACCTGATGTAGTCCTGGTTTAGACCTGATTTAGTCCTGGTTTAGACCTGACGTAGTCCTGGTTTAGACCTGACGTAGTCCTGGTTTAGACCTGATTTAGTCCTGGTTTAGATCTGACATAGTCCTGGTTTAGATCTGACATAGTCCTGGTTTAGACCTGATGTAGTCCTGGTTTAGTCCTGGTTTAGACCTGACGTAGTCCTGGTTTAGATCTGACATAGTCCTGGTTTAGTCCTGGTTTAGATCTGACATAGTCCTGGTTTAGTCCTGGTTTAGATCTGACATAGTCCTGGTTTAGACCTGATGTAGTCCTGGTTTAATCTTAGTTTAGTCCTGGTGGTTTTGTATAAATGTGCAGGGACAGGGGGACACGGGGCTCAAACCCGGGACTGTCCCGGGGAAACATGGACGTCTGGTCGCCCTAAACACGTCACTTTTGTGAAAATAACATGTGTTTATCTGGGGTTTGAGGTAATTTGTTACATGTTTCTGTAAAAAATACTATTTATTCTGTTTCCATTTTCCTGGTGTGTTCAAAGAGGCGCACAGAGAGCAGCAGCTGCAAACATATCTGTATCAAATGTCGAGTATTTATATCGGCCGGTATCAATATCAACCTGAAAATATATAAATAAAAAAATGTGTTTTTATTATATACAACTCGCTGATAATGCCCTACATAAAAAAATAAAACGCCTTCACAAGACTTAATCCAAAGAATGAAGATGTAAAAGTGCTTAGAACAGTTATATCTTCATGTCGTCTGCACTGAAACGGAGCAAAGGATCATGGTCTATGTAGTTCCCTCTGTTTTTTAAAGCTATTTCTGCATCAGAACTGTTCATTTAAGCAAAGAGACTTGGGATTCGAAATATTGTGATGGTCCACGATATTATTGTGAGACCTTTGACGATACGATATCACCAGATTTCGGTTATTGTTACATCCCTAATAATCACTAATCACTAATAATGAATGGTTTTGTCCTTATTTGGCTTCGCTCTGGTCTTTCCTGTCCTCCGGGGTGAGGTTTGTACTACTCACAGATCCTGTTGCAGCGTGGAGCCTCAGATGGAGCCGAGTGCTGCAGACGGAGTGCTGCAGTGTGAAGGGCACCGTGTCCTCTCAGCGCTGGAGCTCTGCCTCGGCCCCTCTGGCCCCTCTGGCCCCTCTGGCCCCGGCTCCGCACTGGACTCTGCGTTTGACCCCCGGCGCGCACACGTCCAGGGGCATTAACATTTCAGAGGAGACTGGAATAGCGGCGTGCTCGGCTAATTTAAGAATCCCATGCATTTCAGAGCAGGTTTGTAGATTTTTCGGCGATTCCGTCGTAATCGCGCTTTCTGTTTTTAATGTGGATTTACGCTCGAACACGATCGCCAGTTCCTGTTGCCTCACCCTCCGCCGCGATGAGTGAGCGACGGGCGGGTTTAACTAATCGGAAAAGAAACGTTTAGAGGTGAAGAGAAGACGCGAGGAGAGACAGGAGAGCAGACGGGAGCAGTTCGGAGGTGCAGACGGGAGCATTAGTCACTTTCTGTAGACAAACACTCGGAGTGGAGCTGTGGGCTGTCTCGACGATCTCAGCTGGTTCTGTTGTCTCTGAGTCACTGCGATAACACGCGGCACAGAAACATCACTGCACCCGGCTCAAACTGGATCCACACACAGCTGGGAGCGGTGAAGGCCGTGTGGATGTTTAGTCCTTTAGTCTCTCAGGTGATGAAATACCTGATGGAGTCTAGGCCGACCAAGATTTGTCTTGGACCAGAAGGATTTGTATGGGACACCTGCAGAAAGGAAAAAGTCGGGCGTGGATTATCTTAGTGTTTAATGTGTATTTCTTCCGTAAACCTGCCCTGTGCTCGTCTGTGTAAATAGTTGTTTCTGCCTGAACACAATGCAGGTGTATTAGTATTTGGAGTAGTGTGTGTAACATGTCCAAGTCTCGTGCTATGATGTTATCATTAGGGCTCGAACCAATATATCGGTTGGCCGATATTATCAGCCGATATGAGCACTTGGAAACATGACGGCTGTCGGCCAAAATCTTGCCGATATGGGCCGATATTCCACGTGGACATGTTTTACCTTGTTATAAAGCTCAGATTCTCTATATTCTGTCCATTTAATCCAATTTACAGACAGATAAATGTCCTAATATGTGGCTCTGCATCAGTATTCTTCTGCGTAGTCATTTGTCTGTGTCCTGAACGCATCGCCACGTGCGTTTGTTTACAGCCGCAGCCGTAGATCCATGTGCGCGACACTGAGATTATTTTCTTTTTACGGACACTCGGTTTGAGTCAGGATTAAAGGACAGTTCTTAGTGCTGATCTGAGAGGAGCCTGTGTGAGGCTGAGTGTTGAAATGTGTCGGTTTTGAAGCTCGTTTTGGTTCTTTCTCATTGGTTAGCGATTAGCTGCTGTAGCTCGCACACATAAACAGGCTGTTTTCTCTTCTGTTAGCGACTGTAAAGTGACTATAGTGGCCGTATATATGTTACTGGACACGCACTGATATGGAAATGAGCTGTGAACAGAAGTGTGAATTATCGGCATTTAGCAGATCATTCATTACCGCAGCGCACACACATTTACCGCTAAAGGCTAATAGCGGTAGTTTACTTACAGCACTTTCTTTACTGGCTAGAATATCGTACAGAAACACCATTAGGCCGAACTGCTGTCTTTAAATATGACGTAAAGAGGCAGAAGAACAGTAAATGTCGCCTAAATAAACTCAATTGAAAATCCAATAGAGCCAAACCTAAGTTTTATAAACAATTGAAGATTTACAGTGATTTTTTACGTCATAAATATATTGGGGATTATATCGGCAGCTCCAACTCCCATTTTATCGGTATCATATCGGCCGCAACAAAATCCATATCGGTCGGGCCCTAATCATCCTGATATGTGTTTTCATGGTATATTTATGATATATTTTGGAGACCAACAGAATTGCAGAAATGAAGCTTTTTCTATTTGAAAATGCCTTCTAGAGACTTTTGTTTGAGTCTTCACTTAACCCATTAACACCTAAAACACCTGCAAAAAAACACCTCTAAACACCTAAAACACCTCTGCTATTCTAGCTCCTTATCGTCTGAAGGTTTGAAGAATTGTCAACGTTTATGAAAACCTTAATATCTCAGTCTCTGAAGCACGTAAAAACATGAAATGAATTGCATTTAAAAGGTAAGACTCTCAGCTTTTATTCAATTGTGTCATAAAATTTGATGAAATGAAAAATTAAACGGAATTTGCATCATGAAAAAATGAGGACAAATCAACAATGCTGCACTACACAGCAGCAGGTTAGAGACTCAATGCTGCGCTGTGCAACATCCGGCACAAACGGGCTAACAGTTATTTCTTCATGCTGCCTCCACTGAAACAGAGCAAAGGATCCTGGTCTTTGTAGTTTCCTCTTTGTGTTGGCTGTTGCTACAATAAAAAGATGTATTCAAGCAAAGAAGATTGTGATTTGTTATGTTGTGACGGCCCACGATATTATTGAGACTTTTGATAAGTGCAGGTACAGGGTCAGAGCAGAGATCATGAAGTGAGCGCTTCTGCCACTGCAGAAATGTCCACATTTATATATCGTATTGTTTAATGTTGATACAGTGTCGATATTGTGGGCTTCTGTGGTGTGTTTTTATACGCCCGTTTTGAAGACGGGACGTATTATGGTATGGCGCTGTCCGTCCGTCCGTCTATCCGTCTGTGGACACTTCAAAGCTTTGTAGTGTCTTTAAGTTCTGTTGCTAGGTTTGACAAATTCTAACTTAATTCTATATACAATAATTCAAAGTACGGGCGTATTTTGCCCCGCTGGAGGAGCTCTTGTTTTTTTATGTTCTACCAAATTATTCTGTGGCAGCTCTGCAGTTTTGTTGCTTGTTTAGGGAAGGAAACTCATTTATGCAACACACTGGACATTTCACTTTGGAAGGTTTAAAATCGGTGTGTTTCATATTCACGTTGGTGCTTTAGAAAAGACTTTAATCACAGCCACATTAGTGTTTCTGTAGTGAGCGAGAAACTGCATGAGTGTCTTTTGTGTGTCCTTTAAGCTCATGTGGAGCTCGTGTAAACTGTGGAGCAGTTTGACCTTCTGAGTCACATGCACGAAACTACAGCACTTTATGTTCATTCGTCTTAAATGGAGGAGTTAAGTTTTTTTGTGTGTAAAAATAGTGTTGATCATAATGTAGGTATAAAAGTCTTTTTAATGAACCACACTGAATCGATTTGAAATATATCATATCAAATTTGATTGAACTGAAAGTGCAGTGTCACGATAGACACGATACATGGGCCACGATACAATTTGCATGAATCTGTTCGTCTCCGTCAGCAGAGTCGCCTCAACACCGACTTACCTCCCGACAGCGTCCGGTGAGACGAGTTCTTCCCCGGTTTCGGTGCTGACGAAAGTGTCCGACAAGTTGTCTGGGGTTACGAAAATAAAGTGTTTTTCTTCTCAGTGTCGTAGTCACACATGTTGTCTTTACTTTCCGAGCAGGAAACACAGTGAAACAGGCGCCGCTTCAGCGCGCAGTGATACGACCGGAGAGAAAATAGTACCAAGCGATTATGAGCTCTGACTTTTTTCCGTTTATGTTTTGTGAGGCAAATGTCTCGTTCGTTTGACCACGTATTGTTTTGAGAAGAAAAACACTTTATTTTCATGACCCCAGCCGACTTTCCGGACACTTTCATCAGCACCGAAACCGGGGAAGAACTCGTCTCACCGGACGCTGTCGGGAGGTAAGTCAGAGTTGATGCACGACGCTGCTGACGGGGACGTGCAGATTCATGTCAAAAAACCCGAACTATCTCTTGAAGTAACTGGCTGTGTGAATGGCTGGTGGTGTGTTCTCATTGTCGGTGTGTTTTGTCTCGTCAGCACTAGAGGGCATCATGTGTCGCTGTCCCTGCGGCAGCTGCTGTGGCTCAGACTGTGTGTCCGTCTGTAGGGACATGATCTCCGGTCTGACCTCGCTCCCCGTTCTTCCTCTCTGAGCATCTGGACTCACACCTGGAGCGTGACAGGAGCAGCTCAAGGAGTCATTTATCAAAGAACAATCACACGCTCCCTTTAGACTCGGCTCTGATGTGTTTCAGGTCACTTTTGTTCCGCAAAGTTTTGTCACGCTGTTTTCTCGTCTGTTCTAATGTGGTTTCCTCATCACAAACATGAGTTGTGTTTTGTTTCATTCACACGTGTTCCACTTTGTGATGTCATGTGGTAATACAGGAACTGCTCCATTGTGTTTTTTAACTCCATACACTAATCTAAGGTGTATACAAGTAATTTTGTAGTAAGGCAGATCTCCATCCATCTTCTTCCGCTTATCCGGGGCCGGGTCGCGGGGGCAGCAGTCTAAGCAGGGGCTCCCAAGCTTCCCTCTCCCCAGCCACTTCCTCCAGCTCCTCCGGACGGACCCTGAGGCGTTCCCAGGCCAGCCGAGAGACATATAGTAAGGCAGATCTATAATGTTCAATTTGAGTGTAATCATAAGTTGGAGGCTTTTGGGGTTTTTTGCCTCTTCCGACACCCACGTTTTTATCCAGTGTTGAATGAATAAATGCATAAATAAAAATACACCTTCACTAGAATCGTTTGGATAATTTCAGCCCTGGAAGCTGCTGCTTCATGACATCACAAGGTGGAACTGAGCATTTTGAGATATGGAGACGTAAACGGACAGAGAGACAGACGGACGTGCGTGTGAATGAAACAAAACACGACGGCGGGTGTGTTTTTGAGGAGGTAACGGTGTGTAACGTGGCTTAAAGCTCACGAGAGTCACTTTCTTTAGTCGTTTGGTTATAAATCAACATTTGTAATAGAAAACGCACCACAGATTAATCAACTAAAGGACTTTTTCTGAAGCTTAAGGTTGGACTCTACCTCCCCTGTCCTCAGTATAAAGGGAGGTGGTGTAGCTGTAGGTGCACACACTCCCCTCCTCTCTCTGCACCCACCCTCCACCTGACCCTCCTCTCTCTGCACCCACCCTCCACCTGACCCTCCTCTCTCTGCACCCACCCTCCACCTGACCCTCCTCTCTCTGCACCCACCCTCCACCTGACCCTCCTCTCAATCTGCACCCACCCTCCACCTGACCCTCCTCTCTCTGCACCCACCCTCCACCTGACCCTCCTCTCTCTGCAACCCCCCCCCTCCACCTGACCCTCCTCTCTCTGCACCCACCCTCCACCTGACCCTCCTCTCTCTGCACCCATCCTCCACCTGACCCTCCTCTCTCTGCACCCATCCTCCACCTGACCCTCCTCTCTCTGCACCCACCCTCCACCTGACCCTCCTCTCTCTGCACCCACCCTCCACCTGACCCTCCTCTCTCTGCACCCACCCTCCACCTGACCCTCCTCTCTCTGCACCCACCCTCCACATGACCCTCCTCTCTCTGCACCCACCCTCCACCTGACCCTCCTCTCTCTGCACCCACCCTCCACCTGACCCTCCTCTCTCTGCACCCACCCTCCACCTGACCCTCCTCTCTCTGCGATACTTAATGTCTCTGTGTTATATCTCTGTGTCGTGTCTCCCTCTAATGTCTCGGGTCTGTCTCCTCAGTCCAGGATGGACCGTGTGAGGAGACCATGGACAGTGGACAGAAAGCAGGCTGGAGCTCCACGCTCCACTGGTGCATTCTGGGTGGTGTGGACACAGTGCCGGGAGCTGTGTGCATGATCATGTGAATGTGATCTTGTTCAAAACATCTTGGCCTCGTTTTCTCTGGTTCTCTCAACCCCTGAATGTGGCTTCGACAAATCATTCAAATTTATAATATAAAAACAGAGCCAAAATCAAAGATGCGGTGGATAATCCAGATTGGGCGTGTTTTTGTCTGCATTTGGTTAAATTCTCCCTGTGAGACAGTCCATCCAGAACTGCAGCTCAGGACCTCATTTGAACCAGGAAGTCCCGAGTGTGTGAGTGTCGTGTGTTCAGGTCTGTGTACTGCCCCCTGTGCTCAGGTCTGTGTACTGCCCCCTGTGTTCAGGTCTGTGTACTGCCCCCTGTGTTCAGGTCTGTGTACTGCCCCCTGTGTTCAGGTCTGTGTACTGCCCCCTGTGCTCAGGTCTGTGTACTGCCCCCTGTGCTCAGGTCTGTGTACTGCCCCCTGTGCTCAGGTCTGTGTACTGCCCCCTGTGCTCAGGTCTGTGTACTGCCCCCTGTGCTCAGGTCTGTGTACTGCCCCCTGTGCTCAGGTCTGTGTACTGCCCCCTGTGCTCAGGTCTGTGTACTGCCCCCTGTGCTCAGGTCTGTTCACTGCCCCCTGTGCTCAGGTCTGTGTACTGCCCCCTGTGCTCAGGTCTGTGTACTGCCCCCTGTGCTCAGGTCTGTTCACTGCCCCCCTGTGTTCAGGTCTGTGTACTGCCCCCTGTGTTCAGGTCTGTGTACTGCCCCCTGTGCTCAGGTCTGTGTACTGCCCCCTGTGCTCAGGTCTGTGTACTGCCCCCTGTGCTCAGGTCTGTGTACTGCCCCCTGTGTTCAGGTCTGTGTACTGCCCCCTGTGTTCAGGTCTGTGTACTGCCCCCTGTGCCCAGGTCTGTTTACTGCCCCCTGTGTTCAGGTCTGTGTACTGCCCCCTGTGTTCAGGTCTGTGTACTGCCCCCTGTGCTCAGGTCTGTTCACTGCCCCCTGTGTTCAGGTCTGTGTACTGCCCCCTGTGCTCAGGTCTGTGTACTGCCCCCTGTGCTCAGGTCTGTGTACTGCCCCCTGTGTTCAGGTCTGTTTACTGCCCCCTGTGTTCAGGTCTGTGTACTGCCCCCTGTGCTCAGGTCTGTGTACTGCACCCTGTGATCAGGTCTGTGTACTGCCCCTGTGTTCAGGTCTGTGTACTGCCCCTGTGCTCAGGTCTGTGTACTGCCCCTGTGCTCAGGTCTGTGTACTGCCCCTGTGTTCAGGTCTGTGTACTGCCCCTGTGCTCAGGTCTGTGTACTGCCCCCTGTGCTCAGGTCTGTGTACTGCCCCCTGTGCTCAGGTCTGTGTACTGCCCCCTGTGTTCAGGTCTGTGTACTGCCCCCTGTGCTCAGGTCTGTGTACTGCCCCCTGTGCTCAGGTCTGTGTACTGCCCCCTGTGTTCAGGTCTGTGTACTGCCCCCTGTGCTCAGGTCTGTGTACTGCCCCCTGTGCTCAGGTCTGTGTACTGCCCCCTGTGTAAATAAAAAATTCAATTCATGATTCGATTCACGATTCGACCGTGTAGCAGCATTTAAAACTTTCACCATGTTGTGAATAAATTGGAAGCGTTTCATATGGTGCACAGTAGGGATGGGCTTTGATTAAATATTCTTAATCGACCGCCAGGAGAATTAACGATCGATTATTGATTAATCATGAATGTTTTTATATTAAAATTGTCGTCACTATTATTACTATTACTAATCTGCATAAATAAACTCAACTTTACAGCATATAAACCATCATCACTACAGAGCCACATCAGTGTGAGATCAGAATGAGTTTAATGCAGCTTTGGCACATTTGTTTACGTTTTACAGAAACAAAACTTAAAACCACATGGCTCATTTGCATAAACTGTAAACGCTGGGAAAAAGCAGCTCTTTCCTTGTGCTGCTGCTTCAGCTTCAGTCGATCTAAAGGACACGACTCAGTGGAATATGAACGTTCTTTCTGTGACAGAGATTTGTTTTTTTGTGCCATTCTCGGGGGGGAAAGTGAAAGACGCACTGCAGGAAAAGTCTACAGGAAGTCTTGGCAAATGCAAAATGTACGTACTGTATAAAAAAAAATCTTAAATCCGAAAAAAACTAGCACTGCCCTAACACTGCCTGCTGCCAGCTGTTTCCCCTAGAACTGATTGTATTTTGCAACGGCAGAGCATGAAACAAACAAAAACATCACTTTTTAAAATCAATTTAACTTCAGTTTAGTTTGTCTTATTAAAACATAAAAATGGATTTCACAATAATAGTTCAAAATCAATACAGGCTTTTAATCATTGCCAGTTAACACAAACAGTCGTCCGGTCTCCCTCTGCTCTGCTCCACAGTGTTTTCCTTTCACAGACTGGACCGTAGAGCTCTCATCACATTTTAATCCGGAGTGAGATTCTGCCCCGTCTCACGGCGACTTTCATCATGAACTGCGCAGCTTTACGACTCTTTTGTTTGTGATATGATTTTAAGGAGCCATTATTTTAAGTGTTGACGTATTGATTTATGTTACGGATGCACTGATCCAGCCCTTTCTGTTCCATTATGTCGATACTTTGGCGCTAAGTGTCTCCAGATACTCGATGTCATGTGTTATTTATCATTTTCAGTGGCCCAAATTACACCATTTTCCAATCTGTGTTATAACGATTTTTCCTTATCAAAAACAGACCTGGAATTGTTTGATTTCGCACATATTCAACACAAACCCTGCATATTTAGACCCTGTATTTGTTCTTCTCTTAGATGGAAAACACTCATGTCAGGTGTTAATTCAGGAAGTGCTCCACTGTGTTTTTAAACACAGTGGAGACTCGATTGTCGACTCCAGCGGCGGCGAGAGGCTCGAGCCGCCAGAAGCAACAAGTGAAGATCGACTACTGACGGTGAAGAAGAAGAGAAACTGAAAGATGTTGAAAGAAAGTGGTTCAGGAATGTATTTTTCAAAAAATATAATTCACTTGTAAATAAATGGGATTAGAAACAACATCGGCGATCGAGTCTTTTGGGCTTTGGCCTGTGCAGTGGGAAATCAACAGAGGGAAGTGTGAGGTGCTTATAAAGTTGTTTTCTAACGTTTCCAGACACTAATGAGTGAACCAGGCAGAGCGTTTTGTTTGTTAGACTCGTGGCTGTTGTCAGATGGGTTAAAGTGGTGTTAAGCTTCTTCTGTGTGAAGCAAATTGGTGTTTTACGTGGAAGTTCAGAACTTGCCCCCATCACTACACTAGTTTGTTGCCTTGACAGACTCACTGCCACAGTGAGATCTCCACCGAGGAAACACTGATCTGTGCCGTTTTTTGGCTTCTGACAGAATTCCACCACCTCTAGCAAAGGAGTTTAGCTTCAAACGTGCCGGAGTTCAACTTTAAGTCAAAACCTGTTAAACATGTGAGGAGATACAGGGAAACGCTGTGGCTGAGGCTACTTTTTCTTAAACAAGAACGTGAATCCTCGTTACTGTTGACCTGTCGATAAAAATGCGCTCGCCTTATCGAGATCGACCAACGTAGGGATCACAATCTGTCACTCTGATGCTTTGTGTCTGTAGTTTATGTCAGCGTTACATTTGTTTTGTCCATGTCTTTGTTTTCCACTCTCTCTCTGTGTTTGCTCTGTGGTTTAACCCGGGCTGGATTTGTGCATGAGGGACGACGCGCTCTCAGCCTCTGGACGAGCAGGACTCTCATTAAAGCTCTGGATGTGACGGAGGACGAACCCGGCGCGTCCCCGTCTGAGATGCCCAGATGTGGGGCAATATGAGAGGCTGTTGCACAGGTGGGAACGCGCCGCAAATCTCATCATAAATCTGAGTAAAAATAACCCGGGCGCACTTCCACGGCCGCGCACCAGGCAATAACTGGGCACGGCGCGTCTCTCGTTTATCACATGGGCTCAGGACGGGGGAGGCGGCGGCGCGTGGGAGCAGGTGGGGCAGGAGCGGGCGCATCACGGCGTCTCTTTTGTCTTCTTAATTGCGGTGTAACCATTACGAAGAGAAGAATTATTGCGATCTTCTGCATATTGGCTGGTGTAATCTGATGATGGATGAAGTGTGGGAGCCGGGATCTAATATGGAAGAACGGAGAAGAGACGCTTTGCAAATTGCTGCAGCTCGAGCGCCGCAATTATTCAAATTTTTATTGAGATTTTATTTAATTTCATATTTTTAATCAAGAAGGCTTTGGAGTAATAAATGTTTTGTTTTGTTTCTTTCTTTTTTTATTTAAAGATGTACTTTTTTGATGGCAACTTTATTGTTTCTTTGGAGATTAAATGAATTAAATCCATATAGAGGAACATTCTAGATGAAGCAGTAACATGTTCATGCAGACAAGCAGCTGGACTGGACTGGAAAATTTCCATAGTGCTTCTTTAAATTGCAAATTAAATGAAATTGTCTCGTCTATGTTCAGGAAATTCCCATTCAAATACAGTTCTATTGTTTTTGAATTATACCCGCTTCATTTCTAATGCTAATTCTAAACTATCAATTTTTAGAGTTCTGAAACCAATCCATTATATTTTCTGCCTGTAGCTTTTAGCATTAGCCTTCAAAATGAAAAATTATGAATAAACAAGAACAGAGTCTCACAGGTACCAGAGTATCAAGTCAGGCTAAAAGGCCCGAAAACTTCCACAGTGAATCGTCTGAGTGTCTGTGGGGTTCACACATTCCTGGAGAGACCTACGGCTGGTCTGGGCCTGGTCTGGGCCTGGTCTGGGCCTGGTCTGGGCCTGGTCTGGGGCTGGTCTGGGCCTGGTCTGGGCCTGGTCTGGGCCTGGTCTGGGCCTGGTCTGGGGCTGGTCTGGGCCTGGTCTGGGGCTGGTCTGGGGCTGGGACTGGTCTGGTCTGGGGCTGGTCTGGGCTTGGTCTGGGCCTGGTCTAGGCCTGGTCTGGTCTGGGGCTGGGACTGGTCTGGTCTGGGGCTGGTCTGGGCTTGGGCTTGGGCTTGGGCTGGTCTGGGCCTGGGCTGGTCTGGTGCTGGGACTGGTCTGGTCTGGGACTGGTCTGGGCCTGGTCTAGGCCTGGTCTGGTCTGGGGCTGGGACTGGTCTGGTCTGGGGCTGGTCTGGGCTTGGGCTTGGGCTGGTCTGGGCCTGGGCTGGTCTGGTGCTGGGACTGGTCTGGGCCTGGGCTGGTCTGGGCCTGGTCTGGGCCTGGTCTGGGCCTGGTCTGGGACTGGTCTGGGACTGGTCTGGGGCTGGTCTGGGGCTGGTCTGGGGCTGGTCTGGGCCTGGTCTGGGCCTGGTCTGGGCCTGGTCTGGGCCTGGTCTGGGGCTGGGACGGGTCTGGGACTGGTCTGGGACTGGTCTGGGGCTGGTCTGGGGCTGGTCTGGGGCTGGTCTGGGGCTGGTCTGGGCCTGGTCTGGGCCTGGTCTGGGCCTGGTCTGGGCCTGGTCTGGGGCTGGGACGGGTCTGGGACTGGTCTGGGACTGGTCTGGGGCTGGTCTGGGGCTGGTCTGGGCCTGGTCTGGGCCTGGTCTGGGGCTGGTCTGGGGCTGGTCTGGGGCTGGTCTGGGGCTGGTCTGGGGCTGGTCTGGGCCTGGCCTGGGCCTGGTCTGGGCCTGGTCTGGGCCTGGGCCTGGTCTGGGGCTGGTCTGGGGCTGGTCTGGGGCTGGGCCTGGTCTGGGCCTGGTCTGGGGCTGGTCTGGGTCTAGGACTGGTCTGGGGCTGGTCTGGGGCTGGTCTGGGCCTGGTCTGGGCCTGGTCTGGGCCTGGTCTAGGCCTGGTCTGGTCTGGGGCTGGGACTGGTCTGGTCTGGGGCTGGTCTGGGCTTGGGCTTGGGCTGGTCTGGGCCTGGGCTGGTCTGGTGCTGGGCCTGGTCTGGGCCTGGTCTGGGCCTGGTCTGGGACTGGTCTGGGACTGGTCTGGGGCTGGTCTGGGGCTGGACTGGGGCTGGACTGGGGCTGGTCTGGGGCTGGTCTGGGGCTGGTCTGGGCCTGGTCTGGGCCTGGTCTGGGCCTGGTCTGGGCCTGGTCTGGGGCTGGGACGGGTCTGGGACTGGTCTGGGGCTGGTCTGGGGCTGGTCTGGGCCTGGTCTGGGCCTGGTCTGGGCCTGGTCTGGGCCTGGTCTGGGCCTGGTCTGGGGCTGGTCTGGGGCTGGTCTGGGGCTGGTCTGGGCCTGGCCTGGGCCTGGTCTGGGCCTGGTCTGGGCCTGGGCCTGGTCTGGGGCTGGTCTGGGGCTGGTCTGGGGCTGGGCCTGGTCTGGGCCTGGTCTGGGGCTGGTCTGGGTCTAGGACTGGTCTGGGGCTGGTCTGGGCCTGGTCTGGGCCTGGTCTGGGCCTGGTCTGGGGCTGGTCTGGGGCTGGTCTCTGGTGTCTCATGGGGATTGTGCTTAGTGGTTAAATCTTAATGAGGCTCTCAAATCTCAGGACTCCAGTGACCTGCACTGACTGTTTCCACTCACAGCGAGTTTCTATGAGCCGTGTTTATATTGTGGCTTTTAAAGCCACGGTATGTAACCTTACAGACTACAAATAAAAGCAGTTTATTTACTTTGTTTCACTGAAAAACTTCCTCATGAAAGCGTCTCCACAAACCGGACTTGTACTTTGCCTGGAGGGGATCCTCCTCCTGCTTGTTTACAGGAAAATGTCCCTTTAGTTATAATCTTCCACATTATGGCATTAAACGTATCTGTCTCCATGAAGAATGGTTTTAACTTTCTATTTCCATGGAATCATGCAGATGCCACCTCCAGTATCTGTAGATTTAGATACTTCTAGACACGTCTGAGTCCCGCAGTCGTCCAGGTGGATTCATAGTAAAAGAAAACTGTTCTGTCGCTGCACAAAGGTTTGTTGGAGTGAAGATGTTTCATATTCAGTCCAATAAATGATCATTCATTCCGATAAATGATCTTCAGTATCTTTCCTGCTTTGGTCTCCTCAGTTTTGGCTTTACACTGAGCAGGATAATAATTGAATTGTGTGTGTGCTGCTGTGAGAAGTGTGGACGTTGTGTATTATATATTCAGAACACTCAGTGTTTCGTGTCCTAATCCTCACGGTGGTTTTTCTGCTTTGTGGCACATAACAAACATAAAAAGAAGAAGTCATGATAGAAATCATACAGATAATTGGAGCCACAGCTGTGTTCCTCTCCCAGTGTTACACAGATTAAATATTTGAACTGTCATAATAGTTCACAGTGTTTACCTCTCCTTGTTTTAAAAGCACATCCTGGTCCTGTTGTTGTCACCTGATCTCCGCCTCACCTCGGCGTCCGGTTTCATTTGCATTTACACAGGGCTGAAACCTGAGCCTGTAGAGCCAGGTGAGCCCCGCCCCCTGCACACCCAGCACGCGCTTCTATTGGTCCACTCGCCTGCCTGTCGCAGGACAGGTGAGCTCCATGAGCGGCAGGGGAGGACCTGCAGTGTCTGAGCTCACCCTGAAGGACTCTCACCTCTGCGCTTCAACAGATCTGTTTCACTTTGGGAATTTCTGAGATGTGCTTCTGAAAATTTGAAGGAAAAGAAAAAAAACAGGAGTCTGAGTAACTGGTTTTGAAAAGAGATCTGCTTTTTTGGACGCCCCATGTTGAGCAGATTTGGATTCATAAGGCGGATTTTTTGTGACTGAACTTCTGTAAACTTGTGTTGGCCGGTGGAATAGTTTGCGGTGCTGGAGATGTCTGCTGTGTGTGCCCGAGTGCGCAGAGGGCTGCTCCGGAGGTACAGGCAGGTGCCCAGGACGGAGGCTGATGGGACCTTCAACCTGAGGAGGAACAGCCCCCGCACAGGCCTCATCCACTCAGGTACCAGGCTCAGGGCCAACGCAGCATCTGCTCTGAGGGACCGGGGTCTTCTTCATGTCACTTAGAAGAAATGTAGAGAAGACGAGAGTTTGACAGATGATGTTGAGTAAAGCTGAAACAAGTTCATCGATTAATCGCAAGTAACTGATCATTTCAGTAATCGCCAAATTATTAAGCGATCAAATAATCATGAAGTGTTCAGACTCCAAATCATTCATGTGCTGAGAGAAGAGTTTGTATTTTGTATTTTTGATAAAAGAAAGAAGAATGTGTCTTCTGTGCTCTGTTTGTGTTCTAAACATCTCATTAATTAATCAGAGTAATGACGGCTACATTCATCCATTATCAAATAATTGTTTGTTGCAGCTGGAGCTGCACAATGAATCTTCACTGAATCAAAATCATTTTGAGATGCCATAATTATCAAATTGCAAAGGCTGCAATAATAAGATGTTCACTGCAAAGAGCAAAAATCCTCTTGTAGCTGTAATACAGAGAGATTCTTGTGTTATAACTTCTTAGGTTCTTTGTTAAGACGATTCAGTCGAGTGTATTTACCTTGTTGACATGTTTCAGCTGCTGCATCTTCAGAACTGATAAAGTAACAAGGTAAATACACTTGACTTCATTGTCTTAAAAAAGAACCTAAGAACTCTTGTTGTGATTCTGGGCGATATAAATAAAACTGAGAATGAACTGAATTGAACCTAAAGTGCATAAGACATAATGAACATCTTCAGGTGATTCTCGTGTTCGTTCATCAGTTCAGGTTTCAGTCTCTCTCAGAACGTGAACCCTCTGAAAAGTTTTAAAAATATTGCAAATCTAATCGTAGTCACAAAGTGTCACGTTGGATCTTTTTCCTAAAGCTGCAGCCCTGATGTTGGACAGACGAGTTACTTCAATTGTAAAATTTTGAACAACTTTGTACATGTTTTTTTGTGTCATTTTGGAGTAATTCTTGAGCCCTAAACTACGTCCTCTCAGCTCATGGCGTAAATGTGGAGTTTGTGTTTACTTCAAAAACTGATTCTTCACTTCTTCCATTAGTTAAAATTAGTGATGATTATTTCAGTGATTCGTTAGTCGTGATGAATGAATGGACTTGTTTCAGCCCCGGTGCAAAGTTTCCGAGTCTCACTGTTTGGACTCTGAGGGAGGAGACGGAGTTTAGAGGAAAACACAAGAGGAAGATTTAAAACGGACCAGTCCATAGTGTCATTGTGTCATTTGGCAAGACACTCTCTGCATTACGGTTTATTTTTATTTTTGAATCTGTCGTAGACGTCCACAGCCAGTCCTCTGTGAGTAAAGCACGTGGTTTGGAGCAGATACAAGACTTTAGGGGAAGAAATGTGACTTTTTAATGTATTTTTTTCCACGTTTAATAATGTCGTCTTGTTTAGAATCAACATGAGGGAAATTATGGGATTGTTTTTTTTTGCCAGATTCACAGTTCAGAAATGTGGAAAATGAGCCCGTGAATATCGTTGTTGAGCCTATTCACACATTTTCTCTGTCTTGGAATGACAATAAGAAAGAAAAAAAACCAAAAAAAAAAAGCCAGAAGCCAGTGTGCTCCTGTCAGCGCCCCTGTCAGAGCTCCTGTCAGCGCCCCTGTCAGAGCCCCTGTCAGCGCCCTGGTCACTGTGGACTCTGGGGCAGCGGAAGCCCTAATGAAGCCAGGGGGAAGGTGTTTTTTTTCTGTTTCAGTGGCAACACGTGGACACGGACGCTCAGTTTCGGATGCTTTAAGGATTCTGCAGGTCTGTAATGTGGAAATGAGACGGGAGCTGGGGCGTTTTAGACATATATTTTTGTCTTGGTGCCGCGTTTGTTGGTGTGGCTAGAAGAATTGTGAGAAACTACAACACCCAGGTTCTCGCTTTTGCTACAACTAGGACAATAAGATGATATTTGGACATTTCTGGAACAGTTTTATAATAGTCTGTATCTCCCGGGGGTTTCAGAAGGAAGAAAAACTAGGGCCATCGCTGTAGGGAACAAAAAATAAATAAAAAAACTATCTTTTTATATCTTTCGAATGAGGAAAAAAAACCCTCAAAAGGTTAGATTCAGATTTTTCACGGCAATTAACAGCATTTTCATAGTGATTTAACAGCGTAAAACAAATATTCTCTTATGAATAGTCCTCAAAATCTCCCCTGTTTGTGGATTTTATGCGACATTTTGAGGACATTTTCCATTCAAAGTATTGGAATATTTAGTTTTTAATTGTTTTAAATCACGGACATTACTTTTCACCATTCTGAAACCTATGAATAGCCCACAAATAATGTGAGCAAAGTTTCCGAGAACGGATCCAAGATGTCTGGGCCCGGTGTCACTTGTTTATGAACTGTTTTTATTGTGTTCGGACCCTTTGGTGGTTCAAATGACAGTTTTAGTCTCTTCCCGCAGCATTCGATAAAGTTTGGACATTTCCGGGACATACTTAAAAGTTTTATTGTATGAACTGTTTTCATTGTGTTCGGACGCTTTGGTGGTTTAACTTGTATCAGGTTATTCATATGTTTTCTGATTTATGCCACTTACTAGACCAGAAACTGCTTAAATCTAGTCTAGAGGTCGTTTATTTTTAAGATGACTTGTTAAGTAAAATGATCTTGCTGCACGGACAGATAATTTCACTGCTTTTAAGTCAGTTCCTGATCAATTTAAGCGTTTATATCTTAGATTTTGGCCAGTCTATCTCCGAAACAATATCTAGGTAAGCTGAAATGACTTAAATTAAGAACATTTTACTTTAAGATAAGATAAGATATAAGATAAGATATCCTTTATTTGTCCCACAATGGGGAAATTTCAGTGTTGCAACGCACAGTAAAGAGAACAGCAAGAAACAGTAGCAGCAATAGAAGTACAGTTAAGTTAAAAATAGACAAACACTATAAGGATCTATAAAGATAAGGATTATAAAACTATGTATCATATAAATTGCTATCTAAAAACTATATATACAATAAATTACTATCTTACATTATTGCACAGGGTTTTATTTGAGAAGATTCAACTTGACACCAGTGGAATAAGTGTTTCTTTGTCTTAATTCAGGGGTGTCCAAACTTTTATCATCAAGGGCCACGTACTAAAACACAGATCAGCGTGAGGGCCGATCGAGGGTCATAGACTGAGGCTCAAAACAGCGAGTAATTCAAATCTGTGCGTTTATAACGGGTTTGAATGACCCTCCAGACCTTTGTTCAGGCCTAGACCCTCAGAAGGACTCACTACATTTGCTTGATCGAGGTGGATTTCAAAAACATGCAGTAAAAAGTGCTACTTGAGGCTTTACGGGTCGGTTCACCTGGAAGCCTGGGGGCCGAAACAAATGGTCCGAGGGCCACACTATGGACACGCTATGGTCATGTTTTTAGCCCATTTCCTGTGCGCTAATGTGCCAAAATGATCGACTATCACGAGACGCCAACGCTTTCACTTCACTGATGAACTGAATTACGATATTTTTCGGACTATAAGTTGCTTTAAAGTTATTTTTCAAGTATATGTCACACCAGCCGAAAAATGCACAATGAAGAAGAAGAAAAAAAACATGTAGAAATTGCACTTTTTGGGGAAATTTGTTGTATAAAATCAGAGATCAAGAACCGACATTTCATCTCGAAAGGAAAGTTATAGAAGTTATAGTAATAAAAACAACCGAATAGAGAAGAATCTGTGTATCATTCGTTCATTCGCTCATTCGTTTTTCAATATAGAACCAAAAATAAGAAAATGAAAAAACAACTCTTTTCTTTATTATTTGTCTCTAAAAGCAAAATGAAAAAACGGATAATGATTTGTTTTTTTCATTTTTGATTCATATATACGATTCATATATTTGGTCAATGGGCTGTCGGTGTGAAAAATGTGATATATAAGTCGCACCTGAGGATAAGTCACAGGAGCCACCCAAACCCTGAAAAAAAAGTGCGACTTATAGTTCGAAAAATATGGTAAACTCTTTATATTGAATTCTTCCTTGAGGTTTTGCAGTTGAAGCACAGGACTAAACCGGGTCTAAACCAGGACTGAACCAGGACTGAACCAGGTCTAAACCCAGACTAAACCCAGACTAAACCAGGACTGAACCAGGACTGAACCAGGACTGAACCAGGACTAAACCAGGACTGAACCAGGACTGAACCAGGACTAAACCCAGACTAAACCCAGACTAAACCAGGACTGAACCAGGACTGAACCAGGACTGAACCAGGACTGAACCAGGACTGAACCAGGACTAAACCAGGACTGAACCAGGACTAAACCAGGACTGAACCAGGACTGAACCAGGACTGAACCAGGACTGAACCAGGACTGAACCAGGACTGAACCAGGTCTAAACCCAGACTAAACCCGGACTAAACCCGGACTAAACCCGGACTGAACCAGGACTGAACCAGGACTGAACCACGTCTAAACCAGGACTGAACCAGGACCGAACCAGGACCGAACCAGGACCGAACCAGGACCGAACCAGGACTGAACCAGGACTGAACCAGGTCTAAACCAGGTCTAAACCAGGACTGAACCAGGACTGAACCAGGACTGAACCAGGACTGAACCAGGACTGGATGAGGTCTAAACCAGGTCTAAACTAGGTCTAAACCAGGTCTGGACGAGGACTAAACCAGACTTATTTTGGAGCGCCTGGTACTCTGCAAATTGTAAGACGGCTTTCCGGTCGGCGTCCATGTTTTTCTCCGAGTCGAACACACGAAACATAATAAAACGTCTGAAGCTTGGATGTGACGTCAGATCCGAGATCCGAGAAGGTGCCGTCATCAGAAAAGTTACATAATACATTTAAGCAAACACTAAAATGACGTTAGCGCAGGCCTCGACGCTCACTCCCCAAACTCTCTCCTCGCAGCATTCGATAAAACTTGGACATTTCTGGAAGAGTTTTATAACGGTCTGTACCTCCTGCAGGTTTCAAAATTATAAAAAAAAATTTGGCCATTTCCGTAGCAACAAACAAACAAATGACTTTTAGATGGAAAAAAATCCTCAAAAATTCAGATTCAGCATTTCAAACTGTTCCAGAATAAAAAAAAAAAAAAAAAAATCATAGCGATTTAACAATTTCGAAGTCTTCTCTTATGAATAGTCCTCAAAATCTGCCCTATTCATGGGCTTTATGCAACATTTTGAGGACGTTTTCAATTCAAAAGATGAAATATTTTGTTTTTTAATTGTCCGTCGCTATGGCAGCTGTCATCACTTTTCATCGTTCTGAAACCCACGAGTGAATTTTGTGTGGAAAATTGCCGGATACGTGTTTTACCGTATCAAAATCTGATCCAGGAATGAGCCTTTTCCTCAGTAACGTGAACGGAGATGAGAATTTCACTTATTTATTCGGTTTATTTGGCAGGGACCGTGTACATGAATCCAACGCAACAGTAAGAATTATGCCAAAAAGTGAAATTAAAAGACACCGAGAAAACAAACAGACACAAACAACCGTAACCACGATGAGAAATATGAGAAATCGTTTGTGTGATTTTGGTTCATGACTCAAACGTTTTGTAAATCTAAAAAAAATAAAGCTCGACTGTGAAGAACCGCATGCGACAGGTGCAGCGGGGATGTGACAGGTGCAGCGGGGATGTGACAGGTGCAGCGGGGACAGTTCAAATACAGTCTGGTACAGTCTGACAGCTCCACCTCGGACGCGCCAACAGAAGTTTTTCAGCGCGGTGGAGCAAACCCGGGCTTTCGCTTCAGAGGACGAGAATCTGTGGGTCATCGGTTTGTTTGTCGGAATAAAAACCAAAAATAAGACGATGAAAAAAACAAATCTTTTCAACATTTTTCATCTCCAAAACCAAAATGAAAAAACGGATAACGGCTGTTTCCCCAACCAAACTTCCTGGTCCTGATATCCAGTGTGGAGCATCAGGACCAGGACCGAACCAGGACTGAACCAGGACTGAACCAGGACTAAACCGGGACTGAACCGGGACTGAACCAGGACTGAACCGGTACTAAACTGGGACTAAAATGGGACTGAACCAAGACTGAACCAGGTCTAAACCAGGACTGAACCAGGACTGAACCAGGACTAAACCAGGACTAAACCAGGAATAAAACAGGACTGAACCAGGACTGAACCAGGACTGAACCAGGAATAAAACAGGAATAAACCAGGAATAAAACAGGACTGAACCAGGACTAAACCAGGACTGAACCAGGAATAAAACAGGAATAAACCAGGAATAAAAGAGGACTGAACCAGGACTGAACCAGGACTGAACCAGGACTGAACCAGGACTGAACCAGGACTGAACCAGGAATAAACTGGGACTAAAATGGGACTAAAATGGGACTGAACCGGGACTGAACCAGGTTTAAAACCAGGTCTGAACCAGGACTGAACCAGGTCTAAACCAGGACTGAACCAGGACTGAACCAGGTCTGAACCAGGTCTGAACCAAGTCTAAACCAGGTCTAAACCAGATCTGAACCAAGTCTGAACCAGGACTAAACTAGGAATAAACCAATACGGAACCAAGACTGAACCAAGACTGAACCAGGTCTAAACCAGGACTGAACCAGGTCTGAACCAGGTCTGAACCAGGTCTGAACCAAGTCTAAACCAGGTCTAAACCAGATCTGAACCAAGTCTGAACCAGGACTAAACTAGGAATAAACCAATACGGAACCAAGACTGAACCAAGACTGAAAGAACTAAACCAGGACCAGGACTCAGTGTTTCCCGCAGAAAATCCGTTAGTTAAGGCTTGACCGGGGAGACACTGAGTCCTGATCCAGGATGATCCTGATCGTGGTCCAGCCCAGGTTTAGTCCTGTTTAGTCCTGGTTCAGACCTGGTTCAGTCCTGATTCGGTCCTGGTTTAGTCCTGGTTTAGACGCAGACGCTCCACACTGAATATCAGGACCAGGAGTTCAGTTCGGGAAACGGGAAATGTCCGTCCTGTTTTTCCCATCATGCATTTAAACGCAAAATAAAATACTGGAAAAATGAATCATTCTCTGTTTTATCATTTTGGAAACAAATTATAACGAAAAAAAAAAGTTTTTTTGTTCTTATTTTTGTTTTTACTCGACTGACCGAATGACACACAGATTCAGCAGCTCTGTCCGGACCCACAGGCGCTGGTTTTGTAATGTTTATAAATGCAACACGGCGTCGGCTGCTTTAATACGTTGAATTCTAATAGACGGGAATCCACACGGAGTTTAACATTAAAGGAACATGAAAAACAGAACTAGTCAAAGTGCAGCGGTTTGCCGCAATTCAAAGTTACTCCTCACTTCCCTTCTGCATTCTGACCTAATTATTCACCACAGTGAGTTTTTAAAAGCTTTCAGAGACCAGCGTGGAGTTTTGTCACGGTAATGCAAACCAACATTACCATGCAAAACGCGCACTTCCTGGTTCTCCGAGGACAAACCACGTTATATTTTCAGCAGGACTGTCCTGTACCGGGGCCCAAATGAAAGGATTTTGACGTTCTGGTCAGTCACAGTAACAGAAGCGCGACAGGTGCATGCTCGGGTATGACTCTGCAGGAAGCGAAAGTGCGCGGGACAGGAGGAAGTGCCGCGTCCGATGATGCAAATGACCACCGTAGCTTGTGTCATACTGTATTTGTTTTCTTATTTGCAAAAGAAATCCTCCTTCAGACGGGAAACTTCTTCTGTTTATATACGCGGTGACCTGCGGCTGCTGCTCAGGATTTTGCGAAACATTGGCCGTTTGTTGTAAACATCCGACTGAACTGCTGAGCTAATAAAAGAATCCCACTTCAGAACGTGTTTGTAGAGGTCTAAACTACAGGGTTAGAAGCTGAATAAGACTGTTTGTTTGGTTGATAATAAATGCTTTACAATACAGAAAGAAAAAAAAAGCCTCATGAGAATTCAGGGAAAAAGAAAAAGAACTCGGCTGGTTTTGTGTTCACATTGTGAGTTTATATCACAAAGAGAACCGGGTTTTCTTTCTGGTCTTTGATGGGCCCCAGTCCCCTTTCTGTCCACACCTCGTCCAGGTATCGCAAAGTCGAGATCTTTCTTTTTTTTTTTGTATTTGTATTTGAGTTGGCATTGACCAGAACAACAACCACTAAACCAGGTCTAAACCAGGACAAAACCAGGTCTAAACCAGAACGAAACCAGGTCTAAACCAGAACGAAACCAGGTCTAAACCAGGTCGAAACCAGGTCTAAACTAGGTCTAAACCAGAACGAAACCAGGTCTAAACCAGGTCTAAACCAGGTCTAAACCAGGTCTAAATCAGAACTAACCCAGGACTAACCCAGGACTAACCCAGGACGAAACCAGGTCTAAACCAGGACGAAACCAGGACTAAATCAGTACTAACCCAGGTCTAACCCAGGTCTAACCCAGGTCTAAACAATGTATAAAACTGGGACTAAAACAGGACCGTGCGCTGCGTCTTCTCCCGTACGCTGGGAGCAAAAAAGGTTGGCGACCACTGGGTTACAAAACGTTGAAAAAGGCGAAGAGAACCCGGCGCGTTTTGTGTTCACAATGTGCAAATTAGGCGAACCGTACTGAGACCTCGGGAGGGTCTCAGTACGGTTCGTTCAGAGGGATTAGGGTACGGTCGGAGAAAAATGCTGCGCTGTCGGTCTGAGTTTGTTTAAATCGCGGAAATGAACCAAGTATGAAAACACCTTTAGTTTCAGAGGAGAACCTGGAGAACAGAACCTTGTAACTGTGAGCGCCTCTAACCGTGAGCACTGTGTACCCTGTCACTGTGAGTGCCTCTAACCATGAGCGCTGTGTACCCTGTCACTGTGAGCTCCTCTAACCATGAGCGCTGTGTACCCTGTCACTGTGAGCGCCTCTAACCATGAGCGCTGTGTACCCTGTCACTGTGAGCGCCTCTAACCATGAGCGCTGTGTACCCTGTCACTGTGAGCGCCTCTAACCGTGAGCGCTGTGTACCCTGTCACTGTGAGCGCCTCTAACCGTGAGTGCTTTGTGTTTCAGGGGTGTGCGGCTGCTGTGGGCCCCTCAGGCCCCGCTACAAACGCCTGGTGGACAACATCTTCCCCGAGGACCCCAAAGTAAGTCACTACTGCTGTAATACATGACAGTATTTCAATGAATACCGGCTCGAACGTCCCCCTGGCTTTAAAGTCCCAGTACGAGTGTCCCATTCTCTCGGCGGGAACATCATCCTCCCCCTTCTCTTGGGTAACTGCTTTGCCCGGGAGAGGGGGGACGTTCTCACAGCATCACTCTGATGTACTGACACAAAACAACGTTCTGTATCATAATGAAATGTGAATGTAGAGAGACCAAACGTCGAGTTTTGTTTGTCATTTTACCGACATTCCTGAAGCGGCGCACATTTTTACAGTTTGTAACATCAATATAATCCTCATTTGCTCGCAGAAGTTTACTTTGAAATCGTATTTTGAGGAGAGAGAGAAATGAACAGACTATAGCTAAAGTGTGTGCCTCACTTGTGGACTGTTCCTGAGGAAACTGATCCACTGTATCATTTTTGCATGTTTTTTTTTTGCATGTATGAACAAATGTGCTGAGATATATTGTAACTTGCATGTGTAATAAATACAATATATATAATGGGGGGAAAAAGTAGTTTTTTTGTTTATATGCATCAAGATTAACTAACTTAGTTTCACAAAAGGTACAATCCATCTGATTACCATTTCATTTACTACGACTACAACTGTCCTGAAAGTACCTCATGTCCCAGGATCCCAATGTCATACTCTTGTATTTTACTATAGCTACTTCATCTTTCGTTTGCATCTTCCACAAACTACTACTGTAACTACTCCTGCTGCTACTTCATACTGCTAAGATCTACTACTTACACATATCTGCACATATTTGCTTCTACCTTGTCTACTACTACATCTAAGGATTCGTGCACAGGACCTCGCCCTAAACACTCCTGCACAAAGTGAATCAGAAGCACCTTCCCCCTAAATAAACACACGTCTTACTAATAGTCCTGCATTAGTCCATGGGCCGGGCCGTTAAACCCAGGTCTTTGTTCTAGCGCTGTATGAGCAATGCTACTCAGACAATACAAGGCTTGGCTATGTTTGAAACTGGCCTCTGAACAGTCGATGTGCAGTAATAAACCAGATAAATATTCTTGTTTTATGGCGGCACGTGTTCAAACAAATGAAGACGCCCACTGCGGTCACAATGTTTCCACTGTGAGATCTTTTTTAACATCTTAACTTAAGCGTTTCCAGATATTTTTAACCTCCAGAGCAACAGGTTGTAAAATACTGACCATAAAGAGCCCATGTAACTATTTTCTGAGATGTTATAGAGGGATTATCAGTAAGGGTGAGCATTTGATTACATTTTCTTAATAGATCATTGGGAGAATTAATGTTCTATTATTGGTTAATCATTAACGCTTTTATAATAAAATTATCATCATTATTATTACTATTTCATAAATAAACTCAACTCTACAACATATAAACCATAATCACTATAGAACCACGTCAGCCCGTGTGAGATTAGAATGAGTTTAATGCAGCTTTGGCACATTTGTTTACAGGAACGAAACTTAAAACCACACGGCTCATTTGCATAAACTATAAGTGCTGAAAAAAGCAGCTCTTTTCTTATGCTGATGCTTCAGCTTCTGTCGGACTAAAGGACACGACTCAGTGGACTATGAGTGTTCTCTCTGTGACAGAGGATGTTCTGCTGATGGTGAGTCTGTTCTGTGTGTCTATCGCGTTGGAGATGGTTCATGTTTTCAGAGATCATTCGAGTGCTGGTCGTACAAGTGCAGATTGTACATGTGCAGGTTTAGCACAGCTCTTTATTTAACATTCATTTCACTGATTTTATTTCTGTTGGTCATTTTATTTATTTTGGCGACTTGTAACAAAAAGACCGAATAGTGTTTGTGTTTGGGACCCATGTGCACTCAACTGTTGCAGTAACCGGGATACTGCGTACACATGCACCACGAAGAAACCGGGACACTCAAAAAACCCGATCATACCCGGGATATAGTGATCTCCAAGGAGGTGCCAGATGCCGGAGCCGAAACGTGGGACTGTGAGGCCACAACTCCAGTGTTTGCGCTGTCAGACGCAGCCTCGACTCCTTCGCTATGCCCAACAATCTACATTCAGTTTGTCGATTAAAAATGAACGTGATCGACGAAATTCTTAAAAATCACTTATTGATTACCGTAAATTCCGGACTACAGTGCGCACCCGATTAAGAGCCGCATGCTCAGATTTATGAAGAAAAATACATTTTGTAATTATATGAGCCGCACCATATTATAAGCCGCTGGCCAAAGACTAGGCGGTCCAGGCGGCGGGGACGCAGAAGCGAACCCCCGCCTGAGCGCCTCGGGACGCACACGCGGGACGCGGTCCCCCGCTGAACTCTGGGGACGGACTCGCTCACTGGTGACACTTGGGACACACACGCGCCACAGGCACTTACACACCTTCACACACTTGGGACACACACACGTGAAATGCACATACACACCTTGGCGCTCTGGGAATAAACCACGGTAGCGATCGCTTTAGCCTTCAGTCTGATTTGTACAGTGGAAACACGCGACGCGTGCTCTTTGCGTTAACCCAGTCCTCCAGAAAGTTTTCAAGCTCAGGCCATCTGCTATGGTTACCTCTGAAAGCTTTGGTTGTCTTTTTACACTGGCTCAGTTCTTCTTGCTGGAGCCTCCACCTTCGCACCATCGACTCGTTTATGCCAATTTTACGGGCAGCAGCTCGATTTCCTTCTTTAACTGCCAGAGTGATCGCTTTTAGTTTAAAAGCTGCATCATATGCTTTTTGTCTGGTATTCTCCATGTTGATGAGGGTTAGCAGAAAGACTGAAATAAGGAAGTTGTGATTAATCATACAATTTCATTGGACCTCAGTGAACTACGTATTCATTTTATTTGTCCATGTTTTTCCCGCAATGGAAAAAAAATAAAAAAGCCGCTTCATATTACGAGCTGCAGTGTTGAAAGTGTAGAAAAAAAGTAGCGGCTTGTAATCCAGAATTTACGGTAGTTGATTAATCATGCCCATTCCTAATTACCCATTCCTAGCCATACCGGCTTGTCAAAGCCTGATCCCATCAGATCTCAGAAGCTCAGCAGGGCCGGGCCTGGTTAGTACTTGGATGGGAGACACTGGGAATTCCAGGTGCCACAGGGGGGCGCCAGTGGCAAAAACTGTTGTTGTGTCCGTAGGCAAGACACTTCACCCACATTGCCTAGTATGACAGTGATGTGTGCATGGCAGGACTCCCTTGAAAAAGAGATTAGTGATCTCAATGGGACTTTCCTGGGTAAATAAAGGTTAAAAAATAAATAAATAAATTATCAGGCTATGTCACTTCTCCTGCGCATGTCTCCTGCAGAAAGAGTCGCCGTCCTGTCTGGTATCATGTCAGTGTCTTGTAGGATTTCAGCAGGTTTCAGGTTCTGCCGGAGGCTCGGCCAGTTGTATCGATCAAATATGAGTGAATATCCGGAAGTTTGAGCAGTTTCTTCTCGTCATTTTCGCACTCACTTGCATGAAACGCATATGGATGATTAAGACTTATCCTATTCACTAATGTTAATTTAGCACCATAACTTATTTTGTCACATGTGGCGCTTTCTACTCTCAGGTTGCGCAAAACAAATAATCCGTCTATAATATTTCCTCATCAACATTATAACAAGTTCTCAAGAGGCCGTTTCAAATCACTGCTCCCTTATCCAGGACATCACGCAGCCCTTATGCTTTTACACTTGAACATGAAAATATGGATCAGGATCTGTCTCTGATCTGTCTCTGATCTGTCTCTGATCTGTCTCTCACCTGTCTCTTGCCTGTCTCTCACCTGTCTCTCACCTGTCTCTCGCCTGTCTCTCACCTGTCTCTCGCCTGTCTCTGGTTGGTGTGAAGGATGGGCTGAGTAAATCGGACATGGAGAAGCTGACCTTCTATGCCGTGTCTGCCCCGGAGAAGCTCGACCGCATCGGGGCGTATTTGGCCGAGAGACTGAGCCGGGACGTGGTCCGCCATCGCTATGGGTGAGCGACGCACGACACACCACACGCCACAACCTACACATGCACTCGATCTGGGAATATAAATGTCTTGTTATCTTCCATAATGTAGAAATAAAGACAAAAACAGTCCACCTTATAGTGATGACTGCGTGTAGGGGTCACTGAAGACGATTTATTTTTACAGCCTTGACCTGCACGATGTGAGCTAGAGACACTTATTGCATTTTTTTTTTAACTCGCGCTAATGTTTTTACCATTAGGATTAGATTAAAATTTTTATGCATTTCCACTTGCGGCTAATGTTGCTTGAAATGAGGATGAATCTGTTTGGGTTAAAGGTCCTTTATATTACACTGCTGACTCATTTGAGCTCTTAGCCATGTTCGAACGCTGAAAATATACTCGGAGTTGTGTTTTGTTGCATTTACATTTATTTGGAAATACAGTCCGCCTAATAATCTAGGGCTGCCCAAAACTCAAAATGCTTTGTTTCATCTTGTGATGTCATTTAGTGATAGTTTTAAGATTAACAGCGTTTTCTTATCCTCAGTTGAACTCAGGGTTACTACAGTGTCTTAAAAAGTCTTAAAAGCATTTGGAAATAATACCTCAACCCTTTTAGCCCTATTTAATTCCATGCATCAAAAACCCAGTTGGAGTTTTTTTGTGTTCCTTTGACTTTAAAAATGTCAGAAAATGTCCCAGGAGTAAGCGCTTTTGCGTCGTTTTACCAGGAGGAGTTCAGCTTTCAATATCTGGCAGTTGTTGAACATTACTGTACGTGCGTTAATGTGTGATAACAGTTGAAAGAGAAGAAAAAAAACACAAACGCGCAAAAAGCACACGCAAAAAAATGAAAAAGCAGGCGGGAGCTGCAGAAATGTATCATAATAACTCGATATGGGCAGAAAGCGCAACTTCTCTGCTTTCAGGAAGTGTTGGAATGTTTTCGATAGCGCGTGTCGTTCCAGAGATGCGATAATGAGAAGTCGAACATGGAAACTGGGAGCGCAGGCGCTTCCGTCGGTCTATGAGGGGTAAAGAGACTTGAAAAAGACTTGAATTTTTATATCCGGGTCTTAAAATGTGCACCGTACGCAACTTCTCCGTATCGCATCTCTCCTCGAAAGTTTAATTCGTCAACCACCGTTATTTGGTTCAATAACGTTGCCTGAGTAAAGAGCGGCGGAACCAGTAACTGAGAACGCAGTCACTGAAGATCACCCGTTACAGCACCACAAGAAACAAACTAAACAGAGGCGTGAAATCAAAGAAAATCTCAGCATAACACCAAGTTTGATTACCGCCGTTATTTTGTTTCGTAACATTGGTTTTACTGTTACTGAGTAATGGCCAGGAGTCTCATATTTCTTTTGCTGGTAGGTCTGTCGAATAGACTGTGAAATAGGTATTACGTTTTTATAGAAATGGTCTTAAAAAGGTCATAAAAAGACTTGAATTTAACTCGAAGAAACCCGTAGGAGCCCTGTGAACTGATGTACTGTAGAATAAACATACTGTAAAACACCAAATAAGAGCCGGGTCCCTTTAAACTCCGGGTGCAGGTTTATATTTTGATAAATAAACGCTGCTTCCAAATAAACGGCGAGTCTAATGTTGGTGCTGAAGACAGAAGTCGTGCTGCAGCAACACAAACCAAACTTAAAACCACACGGCTCATTTGCTTAAACTATAAGCGCTGAAAAAAAACAGCTCGATGAACGTTCTCACTGTGCTGCCCCACACTCGCTGCGTCTGTCGCTTGTTTTAACTTTAACTAAAGAAATGTCTGCATGTGGCGGGAAGGTTTTAATGACTTTCTGTCGTTCAGGAGTCGCTCTGTAGATATTTTGTTGTAACATTTCACATTAACTCGCCTACGTCTGTATGGAAACTCGCTTAAATTATAGTCACGCTGGTTAAAAGAATTTGAGTTCCTAGTTTTGTGAGGAAGGAATTAATCACCCCAAACTGCCGCCTGGTCTAAAAATACAGAAAAACCATTAAATTTGTTGGTGTTCAAATTAACAGTCTAAAGGACCTTTTAGTAACAAATATGGAAAGTGGTGCAAATCAAGATAAATAATCGAAACTGCGGACTTGAGCGGTCACGACTCGCTGGTTCCTCCATGCTGCAGTTTACAGTCGTCTGTGTCCTGAAGAGAAGTGTAATCTGAATAAATGAAGGTTGGATGAAGTGTGCTCCTGAGAGCTGCTGTCAGAGCCTGGCCACAAGTCATTACCTCCACAACTGAGGAGCTCATTAAACTGAGTGTGAGGGGGACGGAGCTGACAGTCCACTGACAGTCCACTGACAGTCCACAGACAGTCTCCAGTGTGAGGGGGACGGAGCTGACAGTCCACAGACAGTCCACTGACAGTCCACAGACTGTCCACAGACAGTCCACAGACAGTCTCCAGTGTGAGGGGATGGAGCTGACAGTCCACAGACAGTCCACAGACAGTCCACTGACAGTCCACAGACAGTCTTCAGTGTGAGGGGACGGAGCTGACAGTCCACAGACAGTCCACTGACAGTCCACAGACAGTCCACAGACAGTCCACAGACAGTCCACTGACAGTCCACAGACAGTCCACAGACAGTCCACAGACAGTCCACAGACAGTCTCCAGTGTGAGGGGGACGGAGCTGACAGTCTACTGACAGTCCACAGACAGTCCACAGACAGTCTTCAGTGTGAGGGGACGGAGCTGACAGTCCACAGACAGTCCACTGACAGTCCACAGACAGTCCACAGACAGTCCACAGACAGTCCACTGACAGTCCACAGACAGTCCACAGACAGTCCACAGACAGTCTCCAGTGTGAGGGGGACGGAGCTGACAGTCTACTGACAGTCCACAGACAGTCCACAGACAGTCTCCAGTGTGAGGGGACGGAGCTGACAGTCCACATACAGTCCACAGACAGTCCACAGACTGTCTCCAGTGTGAGGGGACGGAGCTGACAGTCCACAGACAGTCTTCAGTGTGAGGGGACGGAGCTGACAGTCCACAGACAGTCCACAGACAGTCCACAGACTGTCTCCAGTGTGAGGGGACGGAGCTGACAGTCCACAGACAGTCTCCAGTGTGAGGGGACGGAGCTGACAGCCCACAGACAGTCCACAGACAGTCCACAGACAGTCCACAGACAGTCCACAGACAGTCCACAGACAGTCTCCAGTGTGAGGGGGACGGAGCTGACAGTCTACTGACAGTCCACAGACAGTCTCCAGTGTGAGAGGACGGAGCTGACAGTCTACTGACAGTCCACAGACAGTCTCCAGTGTGAGGGGTTGGAGCTGACGGTCCACAGACAGTCCACAGACAGTCTCCAGTGTGAGGGGATGGAGATGACGGTCCACTGACAGTCCACTGACAGTCCACAGACAGTCTCCAGTGTGAGGGGATGGAGCTGACGGTCCACAGACAGTCCACAGACAGTCTCCAGTGTCCACAGACAGTCTCCAGTGTCCACAGACTGTCTCTAGTGTGAGAGGACGGAGCTGACAGTCCACTGACAGTCCACAGACAGTCTCCATTGTCCACAGACAGTCTCCAGTGTCCACAGACCATCTTCAGTGTGAGGGAACGGAGCTGACAGTCCACAGACAGTCCACTGACAGTCCACAGACCGTCTTCAGTGTGAGGGGACGGAGCCGACAGTCCACAGACAGTCCACTGACAGTCCACAGACAGCCTCCAGTGTGAGGGAACGGAGCTGACAGTCCACAGACAGTCCACTGACAGTCCACAGACAGTCCACTGACAGTCCACAGACCGTCTTCAGTGTGAGGGGACGGAGCCGACAGTCCACTGACAGTCCACAGACAGCCTCCAGTGTGAGGGAACGGAGCTGACAGTCCACAGACAGTCCACTGACAGTCCACAGACTGTCTCTAGTGTGAGAGGACGGAGCTGACGGTCCACAGACAGTCTCCAGTGTCCACAGACAGTCTCCAGTGTCCACAGACAGTCTCCAGTGTGAGGGGACGGAGCTGACAGTCCACAGACAGTCCACAGACAATCCAGACAGTCCACAGACAATCCACAGACAGTCCACAGACAGTCCACAGACAGTCCACAGACCGTCTTCAGTGTGAGGGGACGGAGCTGACAGTCCACAGACAATCCACAGACAGTCCACAGACAGTCCACAGACAGTCCACAGACCGTCTTCAGTGTGAGGGGACGGAGATGACAGTCCACAGACAGTCCACAGACAGTCCACAGACAGTCCACAGACAGTCCACAGACAGTCCACAGACCGTCTTCAGTGTGAGGGGACGGAGCGGACAGTCCACAGTGTCATGCCTCGTCTCTGGTGAGGTCCCAGTCCTCAGATGAGAGCGTTCGGTCTGTTTGGCCCTGGACTGTTCTGTGGAGTGAACGCACTGAAGCGAGTTTATCAGGGCTCCTGATGGACCAGGTCTGTGAGGACGCGTCTTCAGAGACTCCACATTCAATTTCACTTCTGAAGGAACTTAATGAAGCTCGCCAAGATACTGAAGGCAGATGATTAAACAAAACTGACATTAACTGTATGAAGTGCGTGAGTTTCAGACCTTTGTGTGTCCCCAGATAACTACTTATTCACAAAAAAAGAGAAAAAAAACCCTTGTGACAGACGTGACATGAACCTTTAGGCCTCAAGTGAACTCCAACCGTAAGAAATCATACAGTCACTTTTGGGTTGTCAAATCCTATGGCTAAAGTCAGTGGACAAAACTACAGTAGGTTTTCATGTGTCTTATTCAGTTGAGTTCATCTTTATTCCAGACTCATGGTTCATTTTTAAAACAAACAAGGACAGTGACGTGTTTTTAAAACCAGTGTCTGCACGTACTGGACTGACATCGTGTTGCACTGGATCTCATATTTGTGGGTGACATGATTATTTTATTGCCGATTTGTTCAGCCTGCAAAAAAAACTGTACATTAAAGTTCTTAGTACAGCTTGCGTTTTTATTATTTCGTTTTGCGCGATTGTGCCCGTGCTAAATATTTATCATAGTTTTATCAGTTAAATGTCGTCACAACCCGACCTGCAGACGCGTTTCGTTTCATTCGCACACGTTTAACGCACAAATGCCGCCTGAGTTCTTCTCTTAAACAGAAAACACTCTGTTCCACCTCGTGACGTCGTGCTCCGCGGTGTTTTTAAACTCCGCACACCTTCACGCGAATCGTTTGGATCATTTACAATCACAGCTACACTAGGTCGAAGGAGCTGTTAGCTTGAAACTCCCACTACGTGACATCACAAGGTGGAACAGGGCGCTGCAAAAAAGTCTCCGATCTGGCCAAGATTTTACAACTTATATCAGGTTATTCATCTTTATTGTTAATTAATTGGTGGTACAATCTTAAAAAATTGTCACATATATTTTTTTCATGACTCAACTAGCCAGAAAACCTTAAATTTAGGCAATAAATGTGTAAAAGAAGCTACAGTCCATTTAGCAGAGTTTCTCCCCGCAACACTTCACTTGTTTTTCGATTCAGTGATGCAGATTTGCCTGATGCTCGAGCCTGTTTATCTCAAGCTTATTTTCAGCTCATAAACACCCACAGAGACGTTTTATTCTAGTCTAGAGGTTGTTTATTTTAAGTTAACTTGTCAAGTAAAATGATTTTGCCGCATGGACAGATCATTTCAATACTTTTAAGTCATTTTCTGATGGATTTGAGTGTTTGTATCTTACATTTTGAGTATTTTGAGCTTTGGAGATGTAGACAGACTAATAACGCGGGATTTCTCAAGCGTTTGTGAATGAAACGAAACACAACGCCTTTATTTTTTTTGGAGGAGGGAGCGTTCTAACATGGCTTAAACTCTGAAGACTACATTTTGCATAATATCGTCCCGTAACGTGGCACCGGCGCGTGTTTGATGGTCCCCGTCCTCGTCTCCGTTTTTCCGCAGGAACGTGGTGATCGCGATGGAGGCTCTGGACCAGCTGCTCATGGCCTGTCACTCCCAGAGCATCAAGCCGTTCGTGGAGAGCTTCCTGCACATGGTGGCCAAGCTGCTGGAGTCCAGGGAGCCTGACCTGCAGGTGCTGGGGACCAACTCGGTGAGTCTGAGGAACGCCACCAAACGTCCTCCCGCACCGCGCCCAAGTCGTTAGTCACTCGTTTCCTCGTCCAGACTCTGAAGTCCCGAGCGATCTGCACACGCCAACGCTTTAGTTTGGTGCTGATTTGTTTTATGCTGGTGCAAGTAATCGTAAAAGTACGTGTTTTTGCCCATTTTAGTTGAGTAATTCTAGATAACTGCCTGAAATGTCCCAGCATATGGCTTTAAACTAATTTCTATCCATCGAGACAACACATTACATAATAATCATCAATAATCCTCATCAAGAACAAACCGTGTGAATGTTTTGTTATATTCACATGTTTAACACACAAAACCTGGAGATTTAGGCTTAAGTTTTTCTTTCAAACACTCTATTCCACCTTGTGATGTCATATTGTGATACAGGAAGTGCTCCACTGCGTTTTTAAACTCCATACACCTTCACTAGAATCAATTGGATGATTTCAGCCCTGTTAATCGCCCATAACTACTGAACTAAAAGTAAAAGGGAGCTACGTATTGACTTGAAAACTCCCACTACGTGACATCACAAGGTGGAACAGAACATTTTGAGCTTTGGAAATGCAGACAGACGAACCCGGAATTTACACCAGGACGTCAGCGGCCCGTAACATCAGCAGAGCTTCACACGATCGTACTTTTAAAAGCTTCAATTCACACCAGAAGCGACAGAGCTGCTCCTGTGTCGTCTCCTTCTGTGTATCCTCATAATGAAACACTAAACCCTGTGTTTTCTCACGTTTAAACACTAAACTTTTAACATTACTTATGTATTCAATGTTGATTGATTGAATGATTAATTATGTTTTAAATCACAACACAAAAGTTGACAACAAGAGACTGTACTTTGCAGCGATAATGATCCGTATCTGCGGAGCTGCGTTAATGGAGCTTCTCGCCATTTCACTTTGACCGTCTGCTCCTTGCGCCTTTTCCTTCAGAAATGGTTCTTGTAAAGTTTCTCCCTGATGTTGTTAAGTGTTTTATATTTATCCTCCGCAGCTGTAAACTTTCTGTGGTCCATCATGACTCATTCCTCGAGCTCCCGGTGCGACGCGCGGTGTTTACGCCACTGCGCTGGTTTTAGAGAACGCATTTTGAAAGGGCATCGGAAGTTGTTGTTATTTTTTTTGACATAATGTGCGTATTTCTTGTCTTTGCCCTGCTAAAAAGCTTGGAGACGCTCCGTTGACGCTGCAGAATTAGAGCTCCAGCCTATCTTGAGCAGCACTTAACATCATGACCTCCGTTGGACGCACGTATGACGCTGTCGGTGTAGATTGTCCGACCGGTTAAAACGGAAACCGAACTTGTGCGTCAGCTGCTCGTGTAATAATACATTGTTACTCCACAATTTTTTGACGAGATAAAAAAATTCTGACATGACTTAAAGCTCACAAGAGTCCATTTTGTGTAATATAGGACCTTTAAGTTACGGGTAAGATCCTTGAAGAGGCGGCACATTGTTTTTCAAGATGCTTTAAAGAAATAAAAGTAAGTGTACCGTATTTTTTGGACTATAAGTCGCATCAACCAAAAAATGCGTAATGAACAAGAAAAAAACACATATAAGTTGCACTGGACTATAAGTCGCACTTTTTTGGGGAAATTTCTCATTTATAATTTATTTATAAGAACAGGCTGAACATGTGTCCGGTTTGTTCACGTCACATATGAACAGTTATTCAGAAAACTAGAGCGGAAACAACAGAACACGTTTACCAAACTCTCCATCTCGCTCCAAATCACTAAATCCACTGAACTCTTCATCCTCAGTGTCACTTCTGAGCAGCTCCACCAACTCCAGATAAATCCAGCTTTTAGCCCTGTGCGATGAGGTTTTGTTTTCTTCATTTCAGTTCAAGTTTCCTCTACTTTTCTCCAGTCAAAAACAAGCAGTTGGTGAAAGAAGTGACAGCGGTGCAGGAGGAAGAGCGTGATAGGCTCGCGGATGCTGGCACACAAGCCCAGAGCGCCCCCTTGTGGCTGTCAGTGTGAAAATAACCAACGTGAAATGATGTCTTGCTGGTCGAAACGCGTTGGCGTCTTTCGATGCAATAAAGGACTTTTAATATATACCGTCAACGTGCCTTGGGTTTTGTTAGAATAAAATGATTATAATGACGAAGTTATTAAAAAATGTAGCTACATGTGGTTTTCTCAGTTTGCAGAGGGTCTTTCTTTGTTAAGAGAAAGGTATGCAGCTATCTGTTAAGAAACCAGATGCGTGACCTCTTGTGACCTCTTGCTTCGTACTGAGCTCGTTCTCAGATCATATGTAAAACAAGTCATGATATACCTCACTATGTTATCTGTGGTAAGCTTAACAAGATTATGTATACGTTGTAAGTAAGTAAGTGTTTTATTTATATAGCGCTTTTCACAGACATATGTCACAAAGACGCTTTACAGAGGATTATTCAGAGCATTTTTCATTCACTCCATACCCGGTGGTGGTAAACTACTGCTATAGCCACAGCTGCCCTGGGGCAGACTGACGGAGGCGCGGCTGCCAAGCCAACCGGCGCCAACGGTCCCTCCGACCACCACCAACACTCACTCACACAACTTTCACACCTACAGTGCATGTTTTGGGTTGATGGGGGAAACCGGAGCACCCGGAGGAAACCCATCCAGACACGGGGAGGAACATGCAAACTCCACACAGAAAGGCCCGGGCGACCCGGGAATCGAACCCGCAACCTTCTTGCTGTGAGGCATGAGTGCTAGCCACTCAGCCACCGTGTCTTTGTACTGACATGATGAATTGTTGAAAGTAAATAAAAACCGTGCTAGAGGGGGTGGAGCTTTGGGAGTCCGATGTGGATGAGCTAAGTAGCACACATCTGGTCTTGCCCCGTGTGCACGTAAAAGAGAAACTGGCTCAGGTGGTTTTATCCTCAATTATGGCAGGAGACTGGTATAAAAACTGTAGATATTTCATTGGTTTGTGATCTCTATCTTTTGACAGGTTTGCACCTCGCCCATGTTTACGTTTAGACGTGAACTGGAATATTTTATATATAAGTCGCAGGAAACACCCAAACCGCGTTTTCTAGTTTAATGTCATGCGGTGGAACATTCCAGGCAAAGCAACACCATCCCCATAGTCCCATAGTCCTTCCTCCAGTAAAGTTACATAGTGCAGCTTTAAATAAACATCTTATCTTAAAGTTATGAGAATGGAGAACAAAATGAGCACCGTCCCATTTCCAGGTGCAGTGTTCGGCCTTCGGCCCCCGTGCCCGACTCCAGCGATTTTAATGTTTTAATAATTACGTGGCATTTTCTCAGGTCGTCACTAATACAGAAGCGACTGACCTTTTTTCGTCACATTTGGCACATTGTTACTAAGAGCCACGGGGAAATGAACTGCCTGACATTATCCCACTGGATTCTCGGGCACGGCGCATTTCCGAGAGTCACAAAAACGCAAATAATACGGACGCTCCGATCCAGGAGTTCAGTTCTGATAATAATAATAATAATAATACATTTTATTTATAGGGCGCCTTTCTGGGCACTCAAGGTCGCCTCACAACAAGTTTATACATCAATAAAAATATAAACATTATAACAGTAAAAGCAACAGTTAAAATCTACATTAAAATCAGGCATATGAAAGGACAGTGCAGTTGTGGTTATAATGAATAGGCCAGTTTGAACAGATGAGTTTTGAGTTTGGATTTGAAGTGTGTGAGAGCGTCTGTGTGGCGGAGGTCAGGAGGGAGAGTGTTCCAGAGCCGGGGAGCAGCGGCTGAACGCCCTGCTCCCCATTGTAACAAGACGGGCAGAGGGGACAGAGAGCTGGAGAGAGGAGGAGGAGCGAAGAGAGCGAACGGGTGTGGCAATATGGAGGAGGTCAGAGAGATATGGAGGTGTGAGGCTGTGGACGGCTTTGAATGTGTGGAGCAGGATTTTGTATTGAATGCGGTGTGTGATGGGGAGCCAGTGGAGCTGCTGTAAGACGGGTGTGATGTGGTTGATGGATACCTAAATACAGCATTTATTTTCCGCTTTTCTTCATGGAGATGTTATTGGTTTGTCTGGAAGGTTTCACAGTACGGCATTAAACCTTTCTGTCTTCACGGAGACCAAACTAGACCAAGTTACAGGTCAGATCTGTGGAGAGGCGACCCCCTCTCCCGCTCACAGTCACAATGCCTGTTTTTCTGGGCATTTTATGCTGTAAAATTTCTAAAATCTATAAAAAATAATATAAAACCACCTGTATCTTCTCTTTAGGTACATGTTTAATATCTTACTGTCGAACATTTCAGGCAGAGCAATGACATCTCCATGGAAACAAGCAGGTGACGGACCTCCATAAGAAAAGTTACACAATGCACCTTTTAGAACAAGAATAAAATGAGCCCAAACTGATCCAAATGTGTTATGTAGCTGTGATTTATTCCTCTAACGCAGGAGGGGCTGTTTTTTTTTTTTTTCATGGAGCCACATGAGGAACAGAAAATATTGTCAAGGCCTGGGACAAAATTTCTGCATAATATTAATTGTATTTCTTTATAAAAATCTGTAAATATCCGTTTCGACGCGCTGGTGAGACTGCTAAGAGTTTATGTTCTGACTAAGCAATGAAAAAGTGAGGTTACCTGACAAAAAGTGTCATTTAAAATCACCTGTAAAATAAAAGCGGTGCAGCTTTAGTCCATGCATGAGGTAGCAGAAAGTTACACAATGCACTTTTACAACGAGAAGAGAATATAATGATCCAAATGTGTTATGCAGCTGTAATTTAGTCCTCTAACACGGGGGTGGACAATTATTTTTCCATGGAGCTACATGAGAAACTAGAAAATATTCTTATTCTTAATTCAGTTCTGCATAATATTAATTGTATTTCTTCACAAAAGCAGTAAATAGCGGTGTTTTGACGCGCTGGTGAGACTGGCGTTTGTTATGACGAAGAAAAACTACTACTGTCGACTACTGTAACGCACTCCTCATCGGGATCCCTGGCAGGAGCATCCAAAAGCTCCAGTATGTCCAAAACAGCGCTGCCAGGGTCCTGATGAGGGTGCGGAAACACGAGCACATCACCCCCATTCTTCACTCCCTGCACTGGCTCCCCATCCACTTCCGTATTCAATACAAAGTCCTCTTGCACACCCATCACTGTCTCCACGGTGCGGCCCCCACTTACCTCACTGAACTGCTCACACCACACACCTCCACTCAGACCCGGTCACACCACACACCTCCACTAAGACCCGGTCACACCACACACCTCCACTAAGACCCGGTCACACCACACACCTCCACTAAGACCCGGTCACACCACACACCTCCACTAAGACCCGGTCACACCACACACCTCCACTAAGACCCGGTCACACCACACACCTCCACTAAGACCCGTCACACCACACACCTCCACTAAGACCCGGTCACACCACACACCTCCACTAAGACCCGGTCACACCACACACCTCCACTAAGACCCGGTCACACCACACACCTCCACTAAGACCCGGTCACACCACACACCTCCACTAAGACCCGGTCACACCACACACCTCCACTAAGACCCGGTCAGGCCAACAGCACCGTCTGGTCATGCCCAGGACACGGCTCAAGACCATGGGCGACAGGGCCTTCTCAGTGGCTGCTCCCCGTCTGTGGAACGCCCTCCCAGACCACCTCAGGGCTCCACAGACGGTGGATGCTTTTAAAAAAGGACTAAAGACCTCCTTTTTACCCTGGCCTACAGCTAATACCTGCTATTGTTTTATTGCTTTTAAATTGATTTTTAATTGTCTTCTGTTTTTAAAGTCTTTTTGCACTGTAGCACTTTGAGATTTGTTGTCAAATGTAAAGTGCATTATAAATAAAATTTATTATTATTATTATTATTATTAAAAAGTGAGCCTTTTTTTTTTTTTTTTTTTTTTACAATAAATGTAATTTACTAAAATCACCTCTAAAATACAAGCAAAGCAGCTTTAGTCCATGCATGAGGTAACATTATAAAATATGTTTAATTTGTATTTCCAAATGAGCTTGGCCGTGTGTGGAGCTGTACAGTTCCCAGCTCCAGTAGCTGCATCTGCTGTTTGTGTAAATACCAGATCAAACTTTCTGACCGGTAAATGCTCTTACTACATTTATTTATACATCCAACCAGGATATTGATATTTGGAAGCCAATATCTGAGCCAACAAATGCTTAAAGGTGCACTGTGCCATTCTTTTCCCCTGGTGGAGTGTCCTTCAAATGCTGTCCTCCATGGAGATGTTTCAGAGTGTGGCTTTAAACCTTCCTATTTTTGAGCTATAAAACCACTTGTAATAGACGAAATATAATGTCGAGCTGTTTGACGTCACACTGTGGGACATTCAAGGCAGAGCAATGACGTATCCATAGAAACGAGCAGGTGACGGACCCTCCGTGAGAAAAGTTACACAATGCGCCTTTTACAGCAAGAATCAGAATCAGAATCAGAATGTGTTTTATTGCCATATGAGTGAACAGGTTCACAACATTAGGAAATTGCTGCGGTACTTGGAGCAGGATGTAGACAAACACTGACATGCAACAAATAATAGAATAAAATAAAGCTATAGTATAATATAACAAAATTTACAAATTTACAGGAGTATAATAATATAGAGTATGAGAGTATCAGTGATCAGTGCAAAACAGGCAGGTGCGAGAACACAGGGTCATGTGACAGAAGCAGAGTGGGGGGTGGGACCAGTCCGAGTGTTATTGTTTATGAGTCCAACAGCAGAGGGGAAGAAACTGTTTTTGTGGCGAGAGGTTCTGGTCCGAATGGACCGTAGCCTCCTGCCTGAGGGGAGCAGGTCAAAAAGTCCATGTCCAGGGTGAGAATGAATTAAAACCAAACTTATCCAAATGTGTTCTGTAGCTGTGATTTATTCCTCTAGTCGCTACAACTGCTCTAAAAGCTGTAAAACCACCTGTAATTGAATAAATCCAAAGTGAATCTGTTTAATGTCGCACTGTGGGACATTTACGGCAGAGCAAGGACCCGATCGAAACGTTTCGTAATGTCCCGTTAAACATCAGTGCAAACATCCAATCCCAGTGTCGGGAGATCTGTTTGGAAACACCTGCCTCACACTTTCCCAGACAGTAGTTTCGGTGTCAAAAGTACGAAGTGAAACCTGAGTCATGTTGTGAAACGGGGTCCGGGCCCTTTAAGCGTTAGCGGGGAGGGTCCGGGGAGTGCGTCTGGGGGGAAACGGGAGGATTCGCGGGGCCTAAAAGAGTCCGAGCAGAGGACACTGCGGAGGCGGAAGCAGCGTGAAAACAAAGCGCTTCATTTCACAGGCGCTCGGCGAAAACGCTGGTTCATACACGAGCTCAGCGTGGCCTGAGGGGCTCGAACAGTGGACGTTAGTTTAGCTGTGCTCCGGATGCCCTTCCCGTCCTCCTCCCCGTCCTCCTCTTCTCCCCGTCCTCCTACCCGTCCTCCTCCCCGTCCTCCTCTTCTCCCTGTCCTCCTCTTCTCTCTGTCCTCCTCTTCTCCCTGTCCTCCTCTTCTCCCTGTTCTCCTCTTCTCCCTGTCCTTCTCTTCTATCTGTCCTCCTCTCTCTGTCTTCCTCTTCTCTCTGTCCTCCTCTTCTCCCTGTCCTTCTCTTCTCCCTGTCCTCCTCTTCTCCCTGTCCTCCTCTTCTCCCTGTCCTCCTCTTCTCCCTGTCCTTCTCTTCTCCCTGTCCTCCTCTTCTCCCTGTCCTCCTCTTCTCCCTGTCCTCCTCTTCTCCCTGTCCTCCTCTTCTCCCTGTCCTCCTCTCTGTCCTCCTCTCCTCCCTGTCCTCCTCTCCTCTCTGTCCTCCTCTGTCCTCCTCCCTGTCCTCCTCTCTGTCCTCCTCTGTCCTCCTTGTCCTCCTCTCCTCTGTCCTCCTCTCCTCTCTGTCCTCCTCTCCTCTGTCCTCCTCTCCTCTCTGTCCTCCTCTCCATCCTCCTCTTCTCTCCATCCTCCTCTTCTCCCTGTCCTCCTCTCCTC
>CM068359.1:36383557-36473557 GCA_034769755.1 Odontamblyopus lacepedii
CCGGTGTGGAGTGAATAGAGCGGCTAAGCGCTGATGGGCTGAGAGGCTCTCAGGCCCCTCTCCACCGCTGCTAAATTACAGGCTTCAGAGGCGACTATTACTGAGCTCCGGCCCTTCAGTCCAGAGCACTACAGGCACAGGACACCAGGGGCCTCAGGGACCTCCGGGGCCGCACTCACAGACATCTGGTCAAATGACATTTTACACAACGAGGGCCAGAAAATAATGTCATCGTTTAAACTTTGACTGCTGTGATCCTTCTGGGATTTCAGACCCTTCTTCTCTCATGTGTTCAGTTTGAGTGAACTTTGTCTCCTTCAGTCATGCATTTATTTCATCTTAGCAAAAACAAATGGTTATCGATCATTTCTGAATGTAAAAAATACAGACTTATAATCATTGCCAAGTCTTCCTCCAAAGTCTCCTGTCTGCTCAAACCACATGTTTTTCCGGACAGATCGGCTGCAGACGTCTTTAAAAAGCCCCACACTGAGTGCTGACTGTTAGAAATGACTCAATCTTGGCCTTGATTAAAATCCAATCAGCCTAAGTGCTTCTGTTTGGTTTGTTCCTTTGTCGTTTTTACGTGTCCTTTTTCTCCCCTGAATCTCTCCAGTTTGTGAAGTTCGCCAACATCGAGGAGGACACGCCGTCGTACCACAGACGCTACGACTTCTTTGTGTCTCAGTTCAGTGCCATGTGCCACTCCACCCACGAGGACCCCGAAACCCGCACCCGGTAAGTGCCCCCCTCAGTGCCCCGGCTGCTTTAACCCTGCCACCCTGATCCAGGCCTGAGTGCGTCTGGGTGAGGACGGCCTGATTTCCCTTAAACACCGCTGGATCCTCGGCAAAGCACCAACTTCTCCGTGTTTCCCACTGCATTTTAATTTCTGATGACCTTTAAATTTTGTGCCCGTTTTAGTTTCATGTGAATGGGCCCAGTTATTACAAAAATGCAAGCTTGAAACCAGGGCAAGGCTAATCTAAGTGTTTATCAGAAGACTCAACAAAAACTAAATTAGAATCTGGAGGACAGCGTAATCCATTAGGGACGTGACCGAAATTGCAGATGCCCAAATTGAACTTTTAAAATCCTTAACGAGGCCCGCAAAGCTGAAGTAACGGCGCCAAATGAACTTTTTCACTTTTGTAAAATGAATCAGCGAATGTATTTGTGTTTTATTTATGCATTTTTACTTCATTCTGCCATTTAACGCTGTTCTATTTCCATTTTGAGTAGGGATTAGGGTGGTCAAAAAAGTCAAACTTCATCTTTTTAAAAGTGCTTTTTGATTTTTTTTTTGGTTCCTATTCTGGAAAAAAAATAAATTCTGTGAAGTTTCATTTGATTTCATTCATTTTACCGCTGTCACACGACCTCTGCTTTTTTGTGCCACAGCGTAAAACTATCAGCAATCGATAGAGATCTTTTTGCAGATTTACTCAACGATGTACGTCACGATGTTCATATCGAGCCACAACTTGAAACGTTAACCGGCGAAGCTTTGCACAGTGATGAAGCCAGGTTAGATGTCTGCGCAAGAGACTTCTGGATAAGGGGGCAACGAGCATTTTTTGATGTAAGCGTGTTCAACCCATTTGCTAAGAGCCACCTGAACCAGAAACTAGAAACAACATTCACCACCAACGAGAACGAAAAGAAACGGCAACATAACCGACGCGTCATTCAGATTGAACATGGTTCCTTCACGCCTTTAGTCTTCACCCCCTATGCAGGGAACGGAAGGGAAGCGGAACGTTTCATTAGCGAATTATCAATTAAAGTTTCAAGGAAAAAGGACCAAGATTACAGTACTGTCCTACACTGGCTAAGAGTCAAACTGTCACTCAATCTTACCAAATCAGCAGTATTAAGTCTTAGAGCAGGGGTGTCAAACTCATTTTGGTCCGGGGGCCGTATGCAAACTACTTTGATCCCAAAAGGGCCGGATCAGAAAACTCAGTTCTCTCTTCAAGTTATCGTATTTTTCTCCGTGTCTCGTAGTGGTGTTTAAGATTATATTCCTCGAGCAACGCCACTTGTTCCAAACACACTGAGCACAGATTTCCCATTCACCTCTGTCAACAAATAAGAATTAGACTATTTTTCTTGGGAAATCCTGAACTCAGCATCTGCTTTTCTTATTTTTTGACATTTTGCTGATGAGGGTCACGGTCGACAGTCAAAACGATCGTCCTTTAAGAGCGTTTGGAAAGAGGAAAGTCTTCATTTGTGCTGCTTTGGTGCGAGTCGCAACATACAGAAACGCCGGAGACGCTGCTGTGCTAAACGGTGCAGAAAATTAACTGAAAAATCTAAAAAATTTAAGTATTTTAATAGAAAAATCAGCCGAGGGCCAGATTAAAGGTCTTGGAGGGCCGGATCTGGCCCCCGGGCCGCATGTTTGACACATGTGTCTTAGAGGATCGAGAACCATCAAGAAACTGAACTTTGAAAATGCGACATAGTCAAAAACTATCGAATCGAATAATTTATTTCAACTTTGTAAATAGTAAATATTTTAACCCCTGGACAGGGTTTTAGAGGTTTTTGGGGTTTTTTTTGTTTTTGTTTTTTTGTTTTTACATTTATTTGTATATTATAGTTTTATCTATTGAGAGATATTGTTAATAAAGTATATTTTTAACCATCGATAGGGGGTAGAGTAACATTCTGTGTAAGTGCTTTTCACAAGATGCGTATATCATTATAACAAAAGTACCAATGAAAACACAACAAAATTCTGCATCTAATCATGCGCACAGTTATTCAAAATACTACACATTCAGTCTGTATAAAACAAATGTGTGATGGGAGTCCAAAAAAGTACAATTCCAACTGTCGTCACATATTTTGTTTATTTGTGTGCACAGATTTGAGGATTGTGAACTACCCTGGCAGTTTTTCTGTGGTTCAAAAAATAAACCTCATCGCTGCAGAGGCTGGAGTAATAACTTTTTAATAATTTCTCAACATTCTGTTTCCACTGACTCATTATACAGGTGTCTGATTTTAGATGTGAGGACTCGACAAAAAGGAAGCTGATTCTCTTCTAATGAGAGACCGGGAAACCGTCTCCCATCTTGGGCAGAGGTTCTCCAACGACACTTCATTTGATTTTTGGGAAAATTGCAATTTGGAATTATTAATTTGTAGACTACTGTCAGTCTGCCGCGCACTCGCTTTACATATGTAGTATATGGTGAAAATCGCACAGAGAGATTTGGATTTCGTTCCATCCCTAATGACAATAAATGTTGTACCAAATGACTGGGCAAAGCCTTTTAGAATGTCAGTCTTGAGCGTGAGCCTCCCCACCATATCATGAACTTTCCCACGATATCGCAATAAATATCGTTCCGTGAGGTTCATACCGTGACGATATTGTATCATCAGATTTGGATATTGTTACATCCCTAATTTTGACTCATTAGTCTGTTCAAAAAAGGGCAGACAGAGAATGTGTTGTAGATGTAGAGATGTCCCGATCAAGATTTTTTGGCTTCCGATACGATTTTTTTAAGGAGTGCTCTTTCCTATCCCGATCCGATATCTTTTTTTATATAGCTCCGGTAGCGCCGTCTCTGTAATGTCATGAAGGAAGTTCGTACCTTAGCTCCAAAAAGTCCATTAGACAATGAAAGCCTGACCTCCTTTAGCTTCTCTGAAATGCCTCCGCCAGTGTTTGCTGCTGTGACTTTGTAAATCTCAAACTCGCCCAGATGATTCTTTTGTCACTACTCAAATTGGTTAAAGTGGCTCTGCTGGTTCCTCCATGAGAAACTGTTTGCAGCGATTGCGTCGCTGTTTGACTCTCATTTTGTTGTAGTGAAGAGTCCCACATGGACATGGCGGCGTTTTGATGTACAGCTGCCATAAAGCGCATCGATGCCGCAGAAACATGTGAAACTGGATCGGTCCGATCACATGACTGAATCCAGTACTGTCCGATACTGTTATGGCCCGCGGTCTGGCTCCACTTCGCCCCGCGCTCCCCGTTTGTTTTTACTGTTTGAGCCTCGATTTGCATGTGCTGTGTGGATTGCGGTTCCATCGCTGTTGGGCTGAATCCGATGTTCCCTGTGCCGTGATTGGAGGACTGACTTCCCGCTCTTCCAATCCCCTTCCTGACCCTCGAACACTGCGCCCGATAAAAGTTCTTCACAGCAGCTCCTCCGGGCGCTGGTCGCTGCTTCGGACGTGTCTCTCGGTTGCTCCGGTTTGGTCATTCGTGTGATAATTCGTAACCAGAGACACTTAGAGGTCGCTTTTGACTTGTGTATTGCCAACTCAGCTCGGCTGTTGGGTATTTTCTTTGAGTTAGTTTGATTTCTTTTATGTAAATGTTATTATATGTCCTTAGATCCACATCTTATCTTGTTTGTGTTACTTTCCTTTGTCTCTAGCACTGGTTTGTAACAGATACTCACAAAAGAGCCGGATCGGGAGCCGAAACCAATACTAAATATCAGATCAGGGCATCCTTAGTCAGCATCAAATAAACTGTTTCGATATCGGCCAATACGATGCTATAACTGCTATATCTCCCATCCCTGATAAACCTGAGGCGGCCCTGTGCCTCTCCTCCTCCCTCTCCTCCGTTCTGCTGCTGCGTCGGCCTCTCCACCTGTGCACGCCGGGCTCTGATGATGCATGTACCGCGGGCACGTCGGGGGGTCCGCGCGTCTCCCTCCGGCTGCGCTCTCTTTAAACACGTCTGTCCTGATCCATATTTAATGCGCTGCGTCCCCGCGGAGCCTGACGGGAGGCCTCGCGCTGCCGCCGCCAGTGTGAGGCGCCGATCAAATGGAGCGAGAGCAGGACCCCCCCCTTCCCCCTTCTCACCTGAGCAGCCCCCCCCTCCTCACCTGAGCAGCCCCCCCCGCCCTCACCTGAGCGCCGCCGCCGCCTTTAATGCGCTCTCTGCGGGGGGTCGCACGTAGCTCCACATGGTCAGTAACGCGGAGGACGGGGTGCGCAGCGAGGCGAGCAGCGGCAGCGGCAAACAGTCATATCCCTCATTACACACGCCTGTCACGCCGCCGAGCTCATCCACACCGACTCACGGCGGCTTAAAGAGGCTGTTACCCTTCGGCGGGGGATTCACGGGAACACGTGGCATAACTACATCACCTCATTACCTTTATTGTTTAGCAGGGAGGGGATCTCGCGAGACTAAAGCGCCAAAAGATCGTGCGGGGTCAGTGACGTCTTGCAGTTTTTAAAAGCTCAAAAAATGAAAATATCATGGCGTGCAAATGTGTACATTTTCTGGTGTATTAAAGTGTGTATTTTATCGTTTCGTACACAGTGGTCCCTCATTTATCGCGGGGGTTACGTTCTAAAAATAACCCACAATAGGTGAAAGAGTAGGCAAAGTAGTCAGTTTTATTTTTTACAGATGTTCAAGGCTGTAAAAAACCCTCACCACACACTTTATATACTTTTGTAGGTCCTATTTTGTAAGACAGGCTCCGCGATCTGAACTGAGGAGCAGCCACACGCCACCTTTGATCACGCAGAAGAGCCAATCAGGGCGTAAAACACAACATATGTAACAAAAAAAAAAAAAAATCCACGAAACAGTGAGGCTGAAGTGTTTTAGTTCATTTGGTTCAATGATTCACAGCTCAGAATTTTAATTCAGTGAACAGAAGAACAGAGCTTTCTCAGGCTATTTAATATTTTATAATATCCCAGTCTACTCAGTCTAGAGCGACACTATCAGACTTTTCCTTCTTTGATGATGATTTGATGATTTCTTTTCCTCCTGAGTCTCACTGGGTTCACTGTTTCCCTCCAGCAGCGACAGACAGAAGCTCCTCCCGCCCCTGGACACTAAAACTATGTTATATCACACAGAAATGTCTCAACGGAGCGTTTTCTGAGAAAAACTTATGAGACAGAGTCTGAGAAATGGATCAAGTATATTGTGTTGTGTCGCGGGTGTATAAACGAACGCATCTGATTAAAGCCGATGTGAAGCCAGAAGTGATTCTAAAGTATTTAAAAGTGAATATCTTTGTCCTTTCTGGGTAAAATAAAGAGTGAGTGAAAGATGAAACCCTCCTCTGTTAGAATATTTCAGCTGTAAATCCCTGTGGAGATGTTTTCTTGCTGCATCTGAAAAGGTTTCTCCGAAAACTGTTAAATAAATAAAAAATAAATGAAAACACAGAGCACATGGAGGGACATGTGCATATCGGCACGTGTATCGAATTGTGAGACCAGTATCGAACAATTCAATATGATATCGAATTTCGTTACATCCTTAGTAGGTTCACATGTAGAACACCTGCAGCGTGGTGTCTCTGCAAAGTATCAGTTAACATTAGGCCTCATGACAATTCCTATAGGGACTTATGGTGTGTGTGTGTGTGTTTACGTGTGTGTGTGTGTGTGTGTGTGTGTTTGTTTACGTGTGTGTTTGTGTTTGTGTGTGTTTGTTTACGTGTGTGTTTGTGTGTGTGTTTGTTTACGTGTGTGTGTGTGTGTTTGTTTACGTGTGTGTGTGTGTGTGTGTTTGTTTACGTGTGTGTGTGTGTGTGTTTGTTTACGTGTGTGTGTGTGTGTGTGTTTGTTTACGCGTGTGTGTTTGTTTACGTGTGTGTGTGTGTTTGTTTACGTGTGTGTGTGTGTGTGTGTTTGTTTACGTGTGTGTTTGTGTGTGTGTGTGTTTGTTTACGTGTGTGTGTGTGTGTTTGTTTACGTGTGTGTGTGTGTGTGTGTGTGTGTGTGTTTGTTTACGTGTGTGTGTGTGTGTGTTTGTTTACGTGTGTGTTTGTGTGTGTTTGTTTACGTGTGTGTTTGTGTGTGTGCAGGATCCGAGTGGCCGGGATCAAGGGTCTCCAGGGAGTGGTGCGAAAGACGGTGAACGACGAGCTGCAGGCGATTATCTGGGAACCTCAACACATGGACAAACTCATCCCCTCTATGCTCTTCAACATGCAGGACAGTGAGGACATGGACAGGTGAGGGGGACGGGGGGGGACATGGACAGGTGAGGGGGACGGGGGGGGACATGGAAAGGTGAGGGGACGGGGGGGGACATGGACAGGTGAGGGGGACGGGGGGGACATGGACAGGTGAGGGGGAAGGGGGGGACATGGACAGGTGAGGGGACGGGGGGGACATGGACAGGTGAGGGGACAGAGGACATGGACAGGTGAGGGGACAGGGGGGGACATGGACAGGTGAGGGGACAGAGGACATGGACAGGTGAGGGGACAGGGGGGACATGGACAGGTGAGGGGGACGGGGGGACATGGACAGGTGAGGGGACGGGGGGACATGGACAGGTGAGGGACGGGGGGACATGGACAGGTGAGGGGACAGACATGGACAGGTGAGGGGACGGGGGGGGACATGGACAGGTGAGGGGGACAGGGGGGACATGGACAGGTGAGGGGGACGGGGGGGACATGGACAGGTGAGGGGACAGAGGACATGGACAGGTGAGGGGACAGGGGGGGACATGGACAGGTGAGGGGGACAGTGGGGGGACATGGACAGGTGAGGGGACAGGGGGGGACATGGACAGGTGAGGGGGACGGGGGGGGACATGGACAGGTGAGGGGACGTGGGGGACATGGACAGGTGAGGAGGACGGGGGGGGGACATGGACAGGTGAGGGGGACATGGACAGGTGAGGGGGACAGTGGGGGGACATGGACAGGTGAGGGGACAGGGGGGGACATGGACAGGTGAGGGGGACGGGGGGGACATGGACAGGTGAGGGGAACAGGGGGGGACATGGACAGGTGAGGGGGACGGGGGGGACATGGACAGGTGAGGAGGACAGGGGCGGGAAATGGACAGGTGAGGGGGATGGGGGGGACATGGACAGGTGAGGGGGACATGGACAAGTGAGGGGGACAGGGGGGACATGGACAGGTGAGGGGGACATGGACAGGTGAGGGGGATGGGGGGGGGGACGGGGACACTCTACTTCTGTATTGGAATTCTGCTGTTGTGGATTTCTAAATCTGAGAAGAATAAAAGTGGAGAAAAGTTGTCTTAAATCAAAGAGTCTGGATTTATCAAAGCGACTGTGCGCACAAACACAGAGAAATAACGAAAACAAAACCTTCTGTCTTTCACACGAGGTCCGTCTCTCCCCAACCTGGACGGTAAAACAAAAACGGTCTTCTTACACAGGTGAAAAAACATCATGAACTCAACATAAGGTAAAACATACGACAGGACTGATCTAAGCGGCTGTCAAAAGGAGGCGACATGTCCGGGTCAACTGGGGCATCGATTAGATTGAACCCAAGAGTACCAATAATTCTAAATGGTGAAAATTAATAGAGCAACTTGCTGTTTTTAACAACGATGGATAAAGACTGAGCATAGTGACCTGCCCAGGAACAGCAGATCACACCACTGTATGTGAGCGGAGACAAAGGAAGGAATTCCCGTCACACTACCTAAGACGATTTTAATTTTACAGCCCCTTTTCTATTTTTCCCCCCCCTAATTTTCAAGGCACTCAAAGCGCTTTGCCTCAAGGAACCACTCCCCCATCCACACCCGCTCGCGCACCAGCGTACGCAGACGCTGGGCGCGAGGCGGGTTGAGCGTCTCGCCCAAGGACACGACGACAACCTGTGGGGTCACCGGATCTGACCGCTCAACCGACCGAGCGACTGTCGCGATATTAAGTCATAGCAGCGCCTCCAGTGTGCTCATTTCCATCCAGAGGAGACGTAGGCTCCAGTACAGTGAAATCGGGAATTATATAAAGAAAAATGAATAGGACAATAAGAATAGTGGGTGATAAATAGGCCCTGAAATAACCCGTTTGATTTAAATTACCACTGCAGTAAATGTTATTGGTACGTGGAATCGGAAAGTACAAATTTTTGGAAAAGTGGTGCATCACCCTAATAAAGTTAAAGTATTGATTAATTAAATAAATCCTTTGCATTTGACTCATTCTTCACCCGTCAGGACTCAGGACCATCTCCAGACCTGGATCTAGTCTTAGTCACGAGGACGATGGGGGATTTTGTGCGCGTGTCTCGGTTTGATGGGGGGGAAATTAAATGGAAATCCTCCCCTCAGGATCGTTGAGATGATCACGAAACATCAGCAGCTCATTCCCACGTAGTGATCACGTCTGTATTTTCATTTTAAGGCCTTATCCCGTGCACCACTGAAGGCCCTGGTGGCGCTGACACCGAAGCGGGCTAAAAACAATCGCTGATTACATTAGAGTCGATTGGGTGTGTAGACGGTGCCGTGCGGAGCCGACTTTTAAGACCTAAAACGGTGGAGCTGTCTCGTATCCCGCGCACAAACCCACCGAGCGCTCTTTTAATGTCATGTAAATGCCTGAGCCGCTGAGCCGTTCACAAACACATCACTCACGGACTCAGAACCTTGTGTTCCTCGTTCACGGGACTCATTTCGGGAGAAAATCCAGCTGTATTTTATTTTTCTGATAGATATCTCGCTCGAACTATGAATCTGTTTTTTAAAACGCACATTTGAAACACATCTATTTGTGACTTAAATGTGAATTAGCACAAGAATTACATCCTAAAGGAGCACATTTTCTGGGATTTCTACATGGAGATGCCATTGCGCCGCCTGGAATGTCCCACAGTATGGCATTATTGTATCTGCTGTATCTTTAATTTAGTTAAAAATTACACGTGTCTGTAAAAGTACTCAAAAATAAGTTAAAAACATGTATTCTTACTGTGAGCGGGGCACCATTCCACAGATCTGACCTCTAACTTTGCAACTCCACTGACCTCTGCTGGTCTATATTCAAGTTTAATGCCATATTATGGAAAATTCCAGGGAAAGCAGCTTCATGGAGACAATTTTGTGTGTTAAACTTGTGCGAATTGAACTAAACACAGCTCCAGGAAACAAATGAAATAGTCCCTTTAATCTCCTGTGTGTGTTTCCAGGCCGGGCCACCCCTCGTCCCCCTCGGCCCCCGCAGGAGGCCCCGAGCTGGAGGAGAACCCCGGGGCCCTGGCTGAGAGCTGCTTCAGGGAGCTGCTGGGGAGGGCCGCCTACGGGAACATGAACAACGCCGTCCGGCCCGTCCTCGTGTGAGTGAGAGGACGCAGTATCTGCATGTCGACGGGGCCTGGGGACGGGCTGGGCGGGGACAGGGGGACGTCTTGTTTTTCATTTTAGTCGAGATTTAAGCCCAAATAAACTACCACAGTAGTATGGTACTGACTATCCCTTTAGTCCTGGTTTAGTCCTATTTTAGTCCTGGTTTAGTCCTATTTTAGTCCTGGTTTAGTCCTATTTTAGTCCTGGTTTAGTCCTATTTTACTCGTAATTTAGTCCTATTTTAGTCCTGGTTTAGTCCTATTTTAGTCCTGGTTTAGTCCTATTTTAGTCCTGGTTTAGTCCTATTTTAGTCCTGGTTTAGTCCTATTTTAGTCCTGGTTTAGTCCTATTTTAGTCCTGGTTTAGTCCTATTTTAGTCCTGGTTTAGTCACATTTTAGTCCTATTTTATTCCTGGTTTAGTCCTATTTTAGTCATGGTTTAGTCCTATTTTAGTACTGGTTTAGTCCTATTTTAGTCCTGGTTTAGTCCTATTTTACTCGTAATTTAGTCCTATTTTAGTCCTGGTTTAGTCCTATTTTAGTCCTGGTTTAGTCCTATTTTAGTCCTGGTTTAGTCCTATTTTACTCGTAATTTAGTCCTATTTTAGTCCTGGTTTAGTCCTATTTTACTCGTAATTTAGTCCTATTTTAGTCCTGGTTTAGTCCTATTTTAGTCCTGGTTTAGTCACATTTTAGTCCTATTTTAGTCCTGGTTTAGTCCTATTTTAGTCCTGGTTTAGTCCTATTTTACTCGTAATTTAGTCCTATTTTAGTCCTGGTTTAGTCCTATTTTACTCGTAATTTAGTCCTATTTTAGTCCTGGTTTAGTCCTATTTTAGTCGTGGTTTAGTCACATTTTAGTCATGGTTGAGTCCTATTTTACTCCTAATTTAGTCCTGTTTTAGTCCTGGTTTAGTCCTATTTTACTCGTAATTTAGTCCTGTTTTAGTCCTGGTTTAGTCCTATTTTAGTCCTGGTTTAGTCCTATTTTAGTCCTGGTTTAGTCCTATTTTAGTCCTGGGCCTGTGCCATTTGAATTGTTTTTTGTCTAGAATGTCCTGTGAAAATTATGGTTGGGCACTATCCAAATACCGGGGAATACAGTATTGCTCCTGTACCACTCAGACAGCTCCAGCAGCTCCAGCAGGACGTATGTGTTACCTTTCCCTTGCTAGGGAAAAGGGAACGGACAAAAAAACCCAGATGTTGTATGGTTTACTAAGAAAAGTGCAATTTATTTACAGTGAGGAAAGAAACAATTGACGCCAAAAAACAAGGAAGGGTAATGGAAAAACAAACAAAAGGGATGTAAATAAAACCGAGAACCCTAAGTAAGTACACCCAACACGAAGAATTTAACTAATGGTGTACTAAAATAACAAAGCTAGCTTTACAAAATCCAAAAGAGACACAACAGAATCAAAAGTAAAGCAAAAGTGGCGCGCTGCAACAAGACATGTTGAGCTGCCCCGAACAGGTAGACTCGCCGGCTTTTATGTTATGGTAGGGCGTTATGGTAGGGTGTCCAGCCAATCCGGTAGCGGTAGCAGCAGCGTCCCAGCCCCATCCAGCGGTCCTCTCCCGCGCATCCGGGTCCAGGGCTCACGGCCCAGATGCCGAGCGCTCACACAGCAAACGAGAGGGCGACAGGAGCACACAAAAACACACTCACACAAGGGCTCAGGGCCGTAACAGTGTGTGTGGTTGTCAATGGAAAAGCCGATCGAACTCGACTGGGCGCGTTTGTATCAGGTCTACAGTGAGCCATACCGGCTCGTCAAAGCCTGATCCCGTCAGATCTCAGAGGCTAAGCAGGGCTGGGCCTGGTTAGTACTTGGATGGGAGACCACTGGGAATTCCAGGTGCCACAGGGGGGCGCCAGTGGCAAAAACTGTCGTAGTGTCCTTAGGCAAGACACAGCACCCACATTGCCTAGTATGAAAGTGGTGTGTGTGTGTGTGATGGTGGTGGTCGGATGGGCCGATGGTGCAGATTGGAGCCTCGCTTCCGTCAGTCTGCCCCAGGGCAGCTGTGGCTACAATAGTAGCTTACCACCACCGGGTCTGGAGTGAATGAATAATGCTCTGTAAAGAGTCTTTGAGTGTCCAGAAAAGCGCTGTATAAAACTGATGCATTATTATTATTATTATTATTATTATTAACTAACCAGCAGAACAGGCTTGGATTTACCGTATTTACAGGCTCACCAAGGGGAACGCCAGGATTTCAAAAGTAAATTTCAACTTCGAAGCGGGTCTGCAGCCGCGTCTTGCACCAATAGAGTGCTATAAGATGCTGTGCGTAAAGCTCCGCCCCCTTCACCTCCGGCTGTATTTGGCCCATCTATTTCAGCCCATTAGTCCGACCGTACACAGTAGAGATGCAGGGATGACTCATGACGTGCTGAGGATAAACCGTTCGTACATTCGGAGTGTGGCTTATGCGCTACAGATTTTTTTAAATGACTTTTTAATACCTCAGAGTGCCTTAATACCGTATTACCGTCCAACCCTAGTGAAAATGTCCTATAAAAAAATCTGATGGAGCTCCGGCGATGCATTAATTTGCCCTTCGTGCAGCTTCAAACACATTGACCACAATGCACCAGCAAACCACTCTGACACAGGAGTCACAGCTGGACCAGGTGCAGTCCGAACTTAGTCCAGACTTAGTCCTGGCTCAGTCTTGGGGGTATCATAAAGCAAAGTCAATAATTGCCAAGTGTCCACAGCTTTTGCCTCTCCGCACGCACAAAACTGAGTCTAAAATTCTGACTAAACAAGCCTAGACCAGGACTAAACCAGGTTTTCTTTCTGACTATCCAAATCAGCACCACACCAGCCCTAATGTCCCCGTCCTCCCGTCTATTTGTCTCTGTGTGACTTTGCCTGTGTCCTCTGTAGTGCTGTTAGCTGGAGCGGGGACAGGCTCCATGCTAATCCTGTTAATTGTGCTCGGCTGTGTTTGAAATGGACTCGCGGATCCTCGGGGGAGAGCGCCCGCCCAAACGCACTGGCATTTAAAGCCCATTAACACTGCACGAAGGCAGACTCCATCCTGTTAGCTTAACTTTAATGTGAAAATGAAGAACCTGCTTTTAGTTAAGTCATTGTCACTCAAACTTTTCGCATAGAAACCAGAAGAAGGTTGAGTGTCGCCTGGACTGGGTCTAAACAGGGTCTTAACGAGGTCTAAACCACTTCTAAACCAGGTCTGAATCGAATCTAACACGAGAGGAGGAAAAGTCTTTGTCCATCATGCATCTGTGGTCCGTATATGACTTTCCTAATGATGAAAAATGAATGCAGTTGCTATAGGCGAGTTTCAGCTGACGTCATTGTTGTTAAATGCGCGTGCTGCATGATCAGTTTATCAGCAGTAACGGTGAATTCCCGCCGCATTATCGACTGCACAAATGGAAGGAAGGAAGAAGGAAAAGGTCCTTTCCGTATTCCGAGTGAAAAGAACCGCGAACGTCGGATTAAACGGCTTTCAAACATCCGTAGAACGAATACTGACGATCCGAGCAAACCGGGGAACCCAACAAGAAGGCGTATTTTGAGCCCATTTCTTGACAGGTTTATGTATTGCTTTAACCCTCATAGACCGATAGGACTGCCCACGCTTACAGTTTCCACGCGCGACTTCTCATTATCGCATCTCCGGAACTACATGCGCTATCGAAAAAAATTCCAGCAGTTCCTCTAAAGCAGAGAAGTTGCGCTTTCTGCCCATCTCGGATTATTAACGGTAAAATTCTGCAGCAGTCGACACGGAGCCTCTAATATCGAGTGCCGAGTGGCGAGATTTGGAGAGGGCGGCGGTAGTTTACAAGTGATATTTTGGTGTTTTTTTCTTATTTTTTGTGATTTCTTTCAACTGTTATTACACATTAATACACATACAGTAATGTTGAACAACTGCCAGATATTGAAAGCTGAACTCGGGGCAAACGTATTCCTGGGACATTTTCTCACATTTTTTAAGTCAAAGGAACACAAACGCATGGAAATAATAGGGCTAAAAGGGTTAAAATTCATGTTTTTATGACTTTATGATTTTGCTGTGAATGGCCCAGGAGTTTCCACCAAGTAAAAGTGGATGTTCGGCCACGCAGTTGGCGATTCAGACCAGAAATTTGCTTTCGTCCACACTTTGTAGAGGTTGAAAAGGGTGATTTGGCGTCCTTCGATGCTCACGGCCAATTTCTGGTCAAATCGTCTTCAGTTTTCTGCAGTTACGGTGGATAAATAACCAGGATCGGTGCCCTTTACGTGCTTTCTCGCTACGTTCGCCATGTTTCTTGCCGCCGGCCACCATATTTCCCAGAATGGAAACGCGGGCTTTTGTCAACAATGAAACTCGCATATGGCAGTTAACAGTTTAGCCCAAAATGCCCTCTCAATTGAAGTGTGAAAAGCGCTCGGCCTGCGTCCTCTATCAGAAGCCGGTGTGAGTAGGCCGGTGCAGGTGGAGTGGTGCAATATAAATGTGAGTGTTTAAAGCTTGGAGGAGACGACAGCCCTACACCTCTGAGGGTCTGACTCAGAGCTCATAATGGCCTCAGTGTGAAATGTTACAGTCATCCTTATCTAAAACTACAGTTCTGAGCCAGGAGCACTCTTCACCCTATCACACGGACCCCGGTGTGTCTGTGGAGCTGCAGCACCTCCTACTGGACGCCTGCTGACACAACCCCCGCATCACACCGGCTCAGCCCCCCCCGCCCAAAGTTTATTTGTGCATTTCATATTAACTTGGGGTGCACAGTATGATAAAAGGATGTAATACTCAATAACTCGGGCAGTGAGTCAGTGGTTAGAGCAGTGGTCCTCCAACTCAAAGGTCAGGAGATCGATTCCCGTTTGTTTTTTGTTCTGTTTTTGGGAGCTCGCCTCGTATGAACGTAATATGTGCTCGAGTGTTGGTTGGAGGGGTTGATGGAGATGGAGAAGGATGCAGTTCTTTGAGATGCTTTGACAACCTTTAGAGTGTGTCTGTGTGTTATTTTGTGTGTGCTTATTTAAAACATGTGCTGCAATAAATAAAAGCTGAATGGGTCCTCTCTTTGGATGATTTGGTTGCAGACTCCCTGGTTTGGTTCCTCCTGGTGTAGACTCCCTGGTTTGGTTCCTCCTGGTGTAGACTCCTTGGTTTGGTTCCTCCTGGTGTAGAGTCCCTGGTTTGGTTTTGTTCCTCCTGGTGTTGACTCCCTAGTTTGGTTCCTCTCTCTTGGTGTAGACTCCTTGGTTTAGGTCCTTTTTCCTGGTGTAGACTCCTTGGCTTGGTTCCTCCTGTTGGTTCCTCTCTCCTGGTGTAGACTCCCTGGTTTGGCTCCTCTCTCCTGGTGTAGACTCCCTGGTTTGGTTCCTCTCTCCTGGTGTAGACTCCCTGGTTTGGTTCCTCTCTCCTGGTGTAGACTCCCTGGTTTAGTTCCTCTCTCCTGGTTTGGTTTGGTTCCTCTCTCCTGGTGTCGACTCCCTGGTTTGGTTCCTCTCTCCTGGTGTAGACTCCCTGGTTTGGTTCCTCTCTCCTGGTGTAGACTCCCTGGTTTGGTTTGGTTCCTCTCTCCTGGTGTCGACTCCCTGGTTTGGTTCCTCTCTCCTGGTGTAGACTCCCTGGTTTGGTTCCTCTCTCCTGGTGTAGACTCCCTGGTTTGGTTCCTCTCTCCTGGCGTAGACTCCCTGGTTTGGTTCCTCTCTCCTGGTGTAGACTCCCTGGTTTGGTTCCTCTCTCCTGGTGTAGACTCCTTGGTTTGGTTCCTCTCTCCTGGTGTAGACTCCTTGGTTTGGTTCCTCTCTCCTGGTGTAGACTCCTTGGTTTGGTTCCTCTCTCCTGGTGTAGACTCCCTGGTTTGGTTCCTCTCTCCTGGTGTAGACTCCCTGGTTTGGTTTGGTTCCTCTCTCCTGGTGTAGACTCCCTGGTTTGGTTCCTCTCTCCTGGTGTGGTTCCTCTCTCCTGGTGTAGACTCCCTGGTTTGGTTTGGTTCCTCTCTCCTGGTGTAGACTCCCTGGTTTGGTTTGGTTCCTCTCTTCTGGTGTAGACTCCCTGGTTTGGTTTGGTTCCTCTCTCCTGGTGTAGACTCCCTGGTTTGGTTTGGTTCCTCTCTCCTGGTGTAGACTCCCTGGTTTGGTTTGGTTCCTCTCTCCTGGTGTAGACTCCCTGGTTTGGTTCCTCTCTCCTGGTGTAGACTCCCTGGTTTGGTTTGGTTCCTCTCTCCTGGTGTAGACTCCCTGGTTTGGTTCCTCTCTCCTGGTGTAGACTCCCTGGTTTGGTTTGGTTCCTCTCTCCTGGTGTAGACTCCCTGGTTTGGTTTGGTTCCTCTCTCCTGGTGTAGACTCCCTGGTTTGGTTTGGTTCCTCTCTCCTGGTGTAGACTCCCTGGTTTGGTTTGGTTCCTCTCTCCTGGTGTAGACTCCCTGGTTTGGTTCCTCTCTCCTGGTGTAGACTCCCTGGTTTGGTTCCTGTCTCGTGGAGGTGGTGCTGGTGCAGACAAAGGCAGTGGCAGGTCTAAAAATAGACTGTGGGGTTAACAGGAGCTCAGGCAGTGACGTTGGCAGCAGCAGAGCCTCACATAATGAGAGCGGGAGGATGGATGTGTCAGGGAAGATGGCTCCCGTGGGGGTGGTGAAGAGGGGAAGAAGATGGAGAGGCTGAGGAGGCCGATGGAGAGGCTGCTGCAGTGGAGATGAGGGGAGAGGAGTGGAACTTTAAACTCTTCCAATGCGAGGAGGAGAATGTTTTCCTATGAATGGCCTGAGTGGTGATTGGCTGAACAGAGATTACAGTGGAAGTGATGGTTCAGCCTGAGTTTAGACCTGGACTAGTCCTGTTATAGACCTGGACTAGTCCTGTTATAGACCTGGACTAGTCCTGTTATAGACCTGGACTCGTCCTGTTATAGACCTGGACTAGTCCTGTTATAGACCTGGACTAGTCCTGTTATAGACCTGGACTAGTCCTGTTATAGACCTGGACTAGTCCTGTTATAGACCTGGACTAGTCCTGTTATAGACCTGGACTAGTCCTGTTATAGACCTGGACTCGTCCTGTTATAGACCTGGACTAGTCCTGTTATAGACCTGGACTAGTCCTGTTATAGACCTGGACTAGTCCTGTTATAGACCTGGACTAGTCCTGTTATAGACCTGGACTAGTCCTGTTATAGACCTGGACTAGTCCTGTTATAGACCTGGACTAGTCCTGTTATAGACCTGGACTAGTCCTGTTATAGACCTGGTTTAGTTCTGGTGGTTCTCAGAAAGGCAAATTCTTTCTTAAGTTGTACTTGGCATGAGCAAACTGCTGAGTGGCACATTAAAGACTTAACGGTTTCTCATATTTGAATTTATGTGCAATACAGCCTGGTGTTTCACAGAGATTTCAATTGAAATAAATAAATAAATGAATACTACAATTTAGAAACAGTCAATAATTCTCCCATTGTTTTGCATTCTCAGACACTTGGACAACCATCACCTGTGGGATCCCAACGAGTTCGCTGTGTCCTGCTTCAGAATCATCATGTACTCTATACAGGTACTACATCATGTACTCTATACAGGTACTACATCATGTACTCTATACAGGTACTACATCATGTACTACATACAGGTACTACATCATGTACTACATACAGGTACTACATCATGTACTCTATACAGGTACTACATCATGTACTCTATACAGGTACTACATCATGTACTACATCATGTACTACATACAGGTACTACATCATGTACTACATCATGTACTCTATACAGGTACTACATCATGTACTACATACAGGTACTACATCATGTACTCTATACAGGTACTACATCATGTACTCTATACAGGTACTACATCATGTACTCTATACAGGTACTACATCATGTACTACATCATGTACTACATACAGGTACTACATCTTGTACTACATACAGGTACTACATCTTGTACTACATACAGGTACTACATCTTGTACTACATACAGGTACTACATCTTGTACTACATACAGGTACTACATCTTGTACTACCAAGGACAGGAAGAATATTTATTGTGAAGAATATGAAGGAAATGATGTATTTATTTACAGACTGTTGAATGCCTGAATTAGAATGTCTTACTTTCCATAATCTGGTACATGGTCCGATCAGAGTACTGCATACTGAATACTTTGAATACTTTTACATAGGATTAGAAACAGCTTCATGTTTGTTTCACTGCTTGTTCTTGAAGGAAAAATCACACATGCCTCAGCACAAGAGCAGAGTTTTCTGTTTTTCTCACTGATTTTGTGCAGTGTGAAGTCTAAATCGTGTGATCGAGCCCCACCATGTGTTTCTTTGATGAAAAAGTAACTGTACGAATTACAGTTACTCAGAATACGTATTCTCGGTACTTCCCAACACCGTACCGCAGTGATTCCAGCTCAGACTAATGCATTCTGCCATTGTGTTTGGGCAAGACCCTTGTCTCCAAGGTGTGTTTACAGTAGTCCCCATAATTACGATGTTGACTTATATATAATGGTGGTTCTTGAGAGTCGGGACAAAACAGGTTTTTAAAATGACTTTCATCAAAAGCATTTTACATTTATGAGAGTTGTACATGTTTGTAGAGTTCTGAGCTGTACAGAAATGCAAAGGAACAGGTTCAGAATAAAAACATTCATTTTATAAATTAAATGATGCATCTTTGTTAAGAAAACTGTGAATTAAACCTTTAATTCTTCAGTAAGTTGGTCGGTCTGTCAGCTGGTTTCTTTTTGTCCAGTCTGAGCCGCCGTTATGGCCTCACTCCAGGCCCAGACTCACTCAGCACTGTTTAAATAAATGGACCAGAATGAACCGACAAACTTGACACTTTCCAGGCAGAAATTTCCTCATCGTCTGTGTTAAATATGAAACCGTGTGGAAGTGTCCAGGCTGTGTGTGGCAGAGCTGCATTCTGTGGAGTAAGTGGAACAAATAAGTCGAGCTGTGCCAAAAATCGTAAGATCACGATTTCAACTTTGGTCGAACTCGATGATGAGACAAGGGCATTTTAATAAACAGGTCAACAACCAGTCATGTGGTAATGAGAGCGCTGGCGAGGATTTATTATATTAAACAGTCAGGGCCACAGCGGGTCTTTGTTTCCTCACAAGTCCACACGTTTCACAAGTTTTTACTTAAATCTGCACTTAACTGACTCAGTGGTTTTAGTCTCACCTCATCACGAGAAGGTCCCAGCTTTGATTCTGAGACCATGGAAAGCCTTTTTTAAGGGCGTTATAATATAGTTTCCTCATCACAAACCGACCGGGAGTAGTGTTTTGTTTCATTCACACTGATAAGTAATAAAGTGTGTTACTCAGACAGGTGTGAATGAAGCGAAACACGACTCCAGGTCTGTTTCTGAGGAGGTGACTACATTCTAACACGGCTCAACAGGTAATTTCACCTAATATAGGACTTTTTAAAGACAGTTGTGGTGGTTTTCTGGTGTTTGTGCACAGGCTCAGCACTCGCACCACGTGATCCAGCAGGTCCTGAGTCACCTGGACACCCACCAGAAGGACACGGCCCGGGTCAGGGCGGGAATCGTGCAGGTGCTGCTGGAGACTGTGGCCATCGCTGCCAAGGGCTCTGTGGGTCAGTCTGAAACTCTCTCCGTACTCTGTGCTACTGTGTACGACTGTGTACGACTGTGTACGACTGTGTACGACTGTGTACGACTGTGTACAACTGTGTAGTACGGTGTACGACTGTGTAGTACTGTGTACGACTGTGTACGAATGTGTACGACTGTGTACGACTGTGTACGACTGTGTACGACTGTGTACGACTGTGTACTACTGTGTACGACTGTGTACGACTGTGTACGACTGTGTACTACTATGTACGACTGTGTACGACTGTGTACTACTGTGTACGACTGTGTACGACTGTGTACGACTGTGTACTACTGTGTACGAATGTGTACGACTGTGTACGAATGTGTACGACTGTGTACGACTGTGTACGACTGTGTACTACTGTGTACGACTGTGCACTACTGTGTACGACTGTGTAGTACTGTGTACGACTGTGTACTACTGTGTACTACTGTGTACGACTGTGTACGACTGTGTACTACTGTGTACGACTGTGTACTACTGTGTACGACTGTGTACGACTGTGTACGACTGTGTACTACTGTGTACGACTGTGTACGACTGTGTACGACTGTGTACGACTGTGTACTACTGTGTACGACTGTGTACGACTGTGTACGACTGTACGACTGTACGACTGTACGACTGTGTACGACTGTGTACGACTGTGTACGACTGTGTACTACTGTGTACGACTGTGTACTACTGTGTACGACTGTACGACTGTACGACTGTGTACGACTGTAATGCGACTATCACGACTGCACGACTGTATGCGACTGTACGACTGTAATACGACTGTATGCGACTGTACGACTGTGTACTACTGTATGCGACTGTGCTACTGTACGACTATGCGACTATGCGACTAATACGACTGTATGCGACTGTATGCGACTGTATGCGACTGTGTACTACTGTATGCGACTGTGTACTACTGTATACGACTATGCGACTGTACGACTGTGTACGACTGTGTACTACTGTATGCACGACTGTGTACTACTGTATGCGACTGTACGACTGTAATGCGACTGTATACGACTGTACTACTGTACGACTGTGTGCTACTGTGTACGACTATGCGACTGTAATACTACTGTATGCGACTGTATGCGACTGTATGCGACTGTGTACTACTGTGTACGACTGTGTACTACTGTGTACGACTGTGTACTACTGTGTACGACTGTACGACTGTGTACGACTGTGTACGACTGTGTACGACTGTGTACGACTGTGTACGACTGTGTACGACTGTGTACGACTGTGTACTACTGTGTACGACTGTGTGCTACTGTGTACGACTGTACGACTGTGTACTACTGTGTACGACTGTGTACGACTGTGTACGACTGTGTACGACTGTGTACTACTGTGTACTACTGTGTACGACTGTGTACTACTGTGTACGACTGTGTACGACTGTGTACGACTGTGTACGACTGTGTACGACTGTGTACGACTGTGTACGACTGTGTACGACTGTGTACGACTGTGTACGACTGTGTAGTACTGTGTAAGGGAGATACTGCCATGTACCAGCCTGGCCAACACTGTTCTGTACGGTTCTGTAGTCTCATTATCGGCAGAATTCACCATACAAAATGTGTACGGTCCACCCTGTGTCTAAATAAATAGTCTCGGTCTGCCCCCAGTTTAAAAATAATACATTTTATTTATTAGGCGCCTTTCTGGACACTCGCGGTCGCCTTACAACAACATAAATAAATAAAGTACGATTAAAAACATACAGTTAAAAATCTACAGTTAAAGTGGGACAGTATTTAATTGATTGATCGTGTTGTTTAATCGTAATAAAGACCTGATTTAGCTCACATAACAAAGAATAAAAAAATAAAAAATATATGAATATACAAAAACGGGGCATAAAACTGTACACAGCCACTAGACAAACCTGACGCGACGTGCAGTGGTTTAATTCGCAGGATGCACGCTGATTGTTTCCACTGCCGCCTAGTGCCTCCGCTCAGGTTCATTTCTCTCCAGCGACTTGGTCACGAATCAGGTGCTTTGCAAGAACCCCGGGAGCTGTAGCCATGAGGTCAAACTCCAGCGCCTCTGGGTCCTTTTGTGTGCAGCGAAACAGGAAACAAAGCGTCGAGGCGGATGTAGACGCAGCCAGACATTTGTGTTGGCAACGATTCCCCACATCGAGGGTTTAAAGCCGGAACAAAGAGAATGTTTGGTTTTCCTGGTGAATTTTATCAAGGGGAAAGACGTTGTTGCCCTTCTTCCTACGGGATTTGCTGTTGTGCCGCGATTACTCGGACACCGCCGAACGTTCCGGCGCATCACAGACGTCGCCACCGAACAGCAGCGACTGGTTAAATTAAAAAAAAGTACCCGCCTCCCGTCGAGCGAACGAATCCTGACGCTGCGAGGTCAGACGGTTTCCACCAAGTGAAACCGGCCGATGAATCAGGCTTGGAGTGACTTTCTTACCCTAAACCTGTGAATATTGTTTGGGGCAAATATAGAATTTTTCAAAACGATAAAAGTTAACACGGTGATCTTCAGGTTATGTCAGTGGTTCTTAACCTTGTTGGAGGTACTGAACCCCACTAGTTTCATATGCGCATTCACCGAACCCTTCTGAATTGGAAAAATAAAATATGTTTTTTTCAAATTCAAATATAGGTATATCTATTTTATTGGTGCACACATGTGAATGGCACATATTCTTCCGACCACTTTCTTTTTTTGCTCGACATAGTTAGTATGAAGGGAAAATATTAAGAAAGAAATTACACGACACCATCACGACAGTCACAAGATTATTGCACGCACAAAATGTCCTGCAGCCAATAATGGCCAAACATCACAAATCATCAAGAATCATGAGTTGGATGTGTGTCTGACCCCTGCCGAACCCCTGAGATTGACTCACCGAACCCCTGGGGTTCGATCGAACCCAGGTTAAGAACCACTGGGTTATGTGTTAGCAGAAGTAAAATAACCCGTCTTTAACAAGGACTAAACCAAGAACAAAAGGGAAATCATGAATAAAATCTGCCTTTTTGTCCATTTTACTTTCCAAAATCACGAACAGAAGAATCTCTTATGTCTTAGGGTTAGGGTTACACACTTTCCTAAACCCGTTAAACCTTTATGTTGCCATATATTCGTTTTCTCGCGTTCCCAGTTCGTGTGATTTTATTGTGCAAGCCTCCTCCTCTTCACAGTGTTTTCTCGTGTCGGGTCTAAACGTGCTCTGGAACAGTTGAAGTTTCCTGTTTTGTCACTCTTTCTGTTCATAATTGCCTGTTTTATAGTTTTCCCTGGCGTCCCGGTGCCGTGCGAATGCCGCTCGCTCCTCCAATGTTTGTGTCTCGGAGGAAGTGCTAATGAAGTGAACAGCCCCAACACCTTTTAATGACAAGTTAAAAATAAGAATTAATTTGCAGATAAGCAGGCACTCTGGTTCAGACGGAGTGCGAGGGGAGGGCGGACTCGGGCGACCCGCGCAGTGGCTCAGGAATTACCCACGAACCAGGAGATTTGTGGTTCGATCCCAGCTTCAAATGTCCTACATTACACAAAATGAGTTCTTGGGAGTTGTACCCATGTTCTAACGGTGATACCTCCTCAAAAACGTAACCTGGAGCTGGTTTTGTTTCATTAAAACACATGTTCAAGTAGTCCTGAATTATGCGTTTCATTATTTGTATTTTTCTTGGGAGAGTGTTTGGAGTTTAAAACGCAGCGGAGCACTTCCTGTATTGCCATGTGACATCACAAGGTGGAACAGAGTGTTTTCAGTTTCAGAGAAGAACTCGGCTTAAATATGCAGGTGTGAATGAAACAAAACACAACTCCAGCTGTGTTTGTGATGAGAAAACGTTAAAACATAGATCAGAAAACAGCGTAATATTATTATTATTTTCATGACACCATTTTGCCAGTTTTAGTGATACATATTTTAGAGCACTAACTTCTTAGGTTCCTTTCTAAGACAATGTAGCCAAGTGTATTTGTACCTTGTTGACATGTTTCGGCTGCTAGCTGCGAGCCGTCTTCAGAACTGTCACCGGTGTTGGTGGTGACGTGTCATATATCAGCTGTTGTTACTTCCGGTAGGCGTGGTCAGCCTGATGGGACCTGCAGGTCGCCCAGACTGACCACGCCTCCTGTCGCCCGGTGGTCTCTGGAGGAGGGTGTCCCAGGTGTGTGAAAGGAGGAACGCGCCGTCGTCACGGTTGATGCTGTCAGTGCCTCGTTTCCTGATCTCAATGGCCTCCCTGATCCAGCGTTTGAACTTGTTGTTCTCCGATCCAATGACCTGCAGGTCCCATCAGGCTGACCACGCCTACCGGAAGTAACAACAGCTGATATATGACACGTCACCACCAACACCGGTGACAGTTCTGAAGACGGCTCGCAGCTAGCAGCCGAAACATGTCAACAAGGTACAAATACACTTGGCTACATTGTCTTAGAAAGGAACCTAAGAAGTTAATGCATTAAGAAGACAAAATGAATATTTTTGGCATATTTTAGAGCGATGTGCAGTTATCCATAGGAGGGGCCCACAGCGGCGCTTTGTTGTAGTGATGTTAATAACGACGTCCGCTCCCACTGGGCACCACAGTTTTCGGACATGGAAATCAGAATTTAAAATGTCCATAATTATAACATAATGATCGACCAGTGTCATAGATTATAGATATACACTTGTCCCTCGTTTGTTGCAGGGGGTACGTTTTAAAAATAACCCTCGATAGGCAAAATCTGCAAAGTGGTCAGCTTTATTTTTTTACATTATTATATAACTGTCAAACCCCTCACCACACACTTTCTACACTTTTCTCAGACAGGCTCCGCGCTCTAAAGTGGCACCTTGGTGCAGGAGTGAAGAACACAGTTATGGGTAGTTGTTGGCGCTGTTTTTTCCTCTGGGCGAGACGAATTTGATAAACAGGCATTTTCGATTACGCAGAACAGCCGATCAGGGCGTAGAACACAATACATGTTCATAAGCTGTAAAAAAAAAAATAAATAAATAAAAGCAAAATTGCACAAAATAATCTGTGAAACAACGAGGCCACGAAAGGTGAACCGTGTTATAGTGAGGGACGACTGTATAGCAGACAGAAGCACGACGGGTCTTTCTTTAATGCCGTACCGTGGGACATTCAAGGCAAAATGGAGAAAACCCGGTGAAGTCTCACAGTGCACCTTTAAAACCGTTCTGTTTGTCTGTTTTCACATTCGTCCGTATTAAACAGTTTTACGGTGGAGACAATTTACAGCTGCGCCGTGTTCGTCGTGTTCATTTGGCTCCGAAGTAGGTTTTTAATCACATTTTAATGAAAGGTTCACTTGGCCACACCGCGAGTTCATCTCCAAGAGCTGTTATTGCTGCACTGAGTACTTGGCCTCGCTTGTCCTCAGTCTCAGGGAAATCTAAAATGGCAGTGATCAGGGCTGTGCCGTGTGAAAGACGTCTCACTTTACTTCACTGGCCGCAGACGGCAGCTCACATTTAGATTCAAAGATCCTTGACCATAAAGATGCAAATGTCCCTAATTTGCATTTAAGTTTCCAGAAATTACCCTGAACAATAAGTCGGTTTAGTAGGAAAAAGTGGATGTAGCTCCGCAGATCCACAGTGTGTAATGCCATAGTGTGGGACATGCAAGGCGGTGTCTTCTTTGGGGAGACCCAGGTGACAGACCCTCCACCTGAAAAAGTTACACAGTGCACCTTTAAATGACTGCTCTGGATTGTCTTTCACGTTACTCAGAACTGAACATGTTTAAGCTGGAGACACTTTATAACTCTGAAGCATCGTCCGTATATATGAGTGGACTAAGCTAACCCGTTAGCCGCCGCGTGCCAAACAGGAAGTGCTCCAGGAGGCTCTTCCGGCTCCTTCTCTCCCTTTTCCCCACTGACTCACACTAGGATCTTCCGGCTCGTCTCTCTGGACCTGCGGCTGTGGCCTCGTCATTTTGGTCTTAAAATGTTCGTCTGAACCCGCGACACACGAACCTGAATTTTTCCTTTCCTAAATCAAGATGTGAACATCAATAACGGACCAATCAGACGCCTTCATTCCCCGAGGTCCCTCCCCCTCGCGTTAGCAACAGGTTTGATTGACGATTGAAGTAAGTTCCCTTCTCGCTTTCCTGCCCCGATCGACTATTTTTTAAATAAAATGACAAAATATCTCAAACAATTACAATAGTTAACGTTATTAGAATCTTAACTAGCATAAAGTAAAGTGAATTTTGTTAAATTGCGACTCTATTGTTCAGACGTAACAGAACATAGAACATGAATCAATGACTTAAACTTACTATTTAAAGTTTGATGATAAAAGCTAAAAGTTTCCTTATTATTCTCCAGAATCGGTGAAATCCAGCGGTTCCTGCAGGTGCAGAGTATCTCCGCTCTGAGGAGGGCGGCACATTTAACGACCTAAACCATGATTGGCTCTTGTGTTGCTATGATACTCGCGGCCGGATTTCCAAATATGGACCTGGCTCCAGATTCGCTCCTGTAACCGTGGCAACAGGAGCCTCATGTGAGCGACGCTGACGCTGTGGAGACGTCACACTCACTTAGTCCACTCATGTATACGGACTATGATATGCAGTGTTTGTCATTTTGGACTGTTTCATTATTGCTTTGAGCCAGTTGTCTTCCTAATTTCCTGTTTTTTAATCGTTTGGCTCAAAAGTAGGTTTTTGATCTCATTTTAATGAAAGGTTCACTTGGTCATTGTGAGTTCCTTCGCTGCGTTAAACACTTGGCCCTGCTCGTCCTCACAGAGAGAAGTTTAATGCAAAATTGTGAAAAGTTTAAGGCAGATAGCGGCAAGCACGTGACGACCCCTTCCAAGAAAAGTTACATACTGCAAACAAAAATTGGCCCCCATAACAGCATCTTCCCCAGGGCCCCCGCAAAGCTTAAAACGGCCCTGTGTCCTTGAATAGGCATGATCCCGGGGGCCTCCAAGAAAAAAGACACGTTTGAGGAGAAGAGCGCGACCCCTCCAAACCTGTGGCTGGGTATGGTCCGTGTGTGGAGTAGCACAGAGGCCCCGTGTGGTAGAAGGGTGTGGGGCTCCTGGGGGCCCCTCGGAGACCTCCATGTACAATAGTGTCCTTTCACAGATGCTTTCTCCTCTGCCCTGACTGTCACTGAAAGGGTTCATTTTAAAGCTCCTATATTCTGCCAAATGCTCATGAGGAGAGTGAGGTGGAGGAGGGTCTAGAGGAACAAAGGGGAGAGTGAAAAGAGGCATGTTGAGGACTAAAGGGAGGAGTGAGGAGTTGTCTTGGAAGACTAAAGGGGAAAGTAAAGAGCAGAGTGCAGAATATAGGACCTTTAATGCTCCAGCTGCCAGTTAAAGTTGAACTCCGGCACATTTGAAGCTAAAGTCCGTTGCTAGAGGTGGTCGAATTCTGTCAGAAGCCAAAAAAACAGCACAGATCAGTGTTTCCTCGGCAGAGACTTTATAAGCAGCTTTACACTTCCCTCTGTTCATTTCCCACTGCACAGGCCAAAGCCTAAAAGACTTGATCGTCGACTCCAGCGGCGGCGAGAGGCTCGAGCCGCCAGGAGCAACATGTGAGAATCGACTACTGACGGTGAAGAAGAAGAGAAACTGAAAGTTGTTGAAAGAAAATGGTTCAGGAATGTATTTTTAGCGTTTTTCAAAAAATATAGTTCACTTGTAAATAAATGGGATTAGAAACGACATCGGCGATCGAGTCTTTTGGGCTTTGGCCTGTGCAGTGGGAAATGAACAGAGGGAAGTGTGAGGTGCTTATAAAGTTATTTTCTAACGTTTCCAGACACTAATGAGTGAACCAGGCAGAGCGTTTTGTTTGTTAGACTCGTAGCTGTTGTCAGATGGGTTAAAGTGGTGTTAAACTTCTTCAGTGTGAAGCAAATTGTCGTTTTACGTGGAAGTTCAGAACTTGCCCCCATCACTACACTTGACAGACTCACTGCCACAGTGAGATCTCCGCCGAGGAAACACTGATCTGTGCCGTTTTTTTGGCTTCTGACAGTACTCAACCTCCTCTAGCAACGGACTTTAGCTTCAAACGTGCCGGAGTTCAACTTTAAAGGGCACAGTCATGTTCTAGCCTAGTGATGTGTGCTTCATGCTCCCATAGCCCTTTAGGAACCTGTCCCTGCTCCTGCCTACTCCACAGTGCAGGCTCTAGCTCTGTCTCTGTGCAGGCTCTAGCTCTGTCTCTGTGCAGGCTCTAGCTCTGTCTCTGTGCAGGCTCTAGCTCTGTCTCTCTGTGCAGGCTCTAGCTCTGTCTCTGTGCAGGCTCTAGCTCTGTCTCTGTGCAGGCTCTAGCTCTGTCTCTCTGTGCAGGCTCTAGCTCTGTCTCTCTGTGCAGGCTCTAGCTCTGTCTCTGTGCAGGCTCTAGCTCTGTCTCTGTGCAGGCTCTAGCTCTGTCTCTGTGCAGGCTCTAGCTCTGTCTCTGTGCAGGCTCTAGCTCTGTCTCTGTGTAGGCTCTAGCTCTGTCTCTCTGTGCAGGCTCTAGCTCTGTCTCTGTGCAGGCTCTAGCTCTGTCTCTCTGTGCAGGCTCTAGCTCTGTCTCTGTGCAGGCTCTAGCTCTGTCTCTCTGTGCAGGCTCTAGCTCTGTCTCTGTGCAGGCTCTAGCTCTGTCTCTGTGCAGGCTCTAGCTCTGTCTCTCTGTGCAGGCTCTAGCTCTGTCTCTCTGTGCAGGCTCTAGCTCTGTCTCTGTGCAGGCTCTAGCTCTGTCTCTCTGTGCAGGCTCTAGCTCTGTCTCTCTGTGCAGGCTCTAGCTCTGTCTCTGTGCAGGCTCTAGCTCTGTCTCTGTGCAGGCCCTAGCTCTGTCTCTCTGTGCAGGCTCTAGCTCTGTCTCTGTGCAGGCCCTAGCTCTGTCTCTCTGTGCAGGCTCTAGCTCTGTCTCTCTGTGCAGGCTCTAGCTCTGTCTCTGTGCAGGCTCTAGCTCTGTCTCTGTGCAGGCTCTAGCTCTGTCTCTCTGTGCAGGCCCTAGCTCTGTCTCTCTGTGCAGGCCCCACCGTGCTGGAGGTCTTTAACACTCTCCTGAAGCACCTGCGTCTCAGTGTGGACTTCGAGCTGGGAGGAGACTCCAGGAGGAACTCTGCCGTCAGCCTGTCGTCAGGACAGAGAGGCAAAGAGAGCGAAGAGCGCTACGTGCAGAACGCCATCATCCAGACCATAGGTGAGCCCATCGCCTCAACACGCCGCTGTTTAAATTGGAGGGGACGTGACATTTTCCTGTATTGTCCTATCCCCAGATACAAGGTAAACATGTCCAAACCAGAGAAGATTTTCTTTTACTTATAATCACTGTGTAGACAATTTATTCTAAATTGCAAAAACATTGTTGGTGTTTCATTTAGTGTTTTGGTTCCCAAGATGATTATGCGCGGAAAGCAGAATGAGCCTCACATGCGTCTCTCATTTGTGTTGCCAGTTTCAAAGCAGAAATCCATTTAGTTTAAGCCTAAAATGCCTTTCTGGTCTGAATCACCACTACCTAAACCCAACACCTGCAGCCAGTCTGTGCGAGGTTCTGAGCTTAATGTTTACCTGAATGCTAATTTAAAACAGATTGCAATGTTATGATGGGCATGATTTACAGGCAGAACCAGAGACAGACAATAATGACGCACATTACCTGGTGTCTGTGTGGTGCAGGGTTTTTCGGGGGGAACCTGCCGGACTATCAGAGAGCAGAGGTGATGATGTTCATCATGGGGAAGGTGCCTGTGTACGGGACGCCCTGCCACACCCTGGACACGGTCAAGATCGGGTCAGTGCCCACTCACTCCTCCCCCCTCACCTGGCCCCTGTCCGATCCCCCTCTCTCCTCACCCCCTTCTCCACTAACCCCCTCTCCACTCTCCCACACAACCCCTCGCTCCCTTGTACATTATGATTATTATACTTTTTCTTTTCAATAATTAAAAATGCATTGCTTAAGATTAGTGTTGGGCGGTATCCAAATTCTGATAGTTAAACCTTCTCAGCATTTTGCCGGGATACACGATAAACAGAAGAGCAGGATTATATTTGAAGATGAGGCACAAGTTCGGATCAAACCAAACGACGTGTGGATGGAAATCTCCGAGCGTAGCGACGTTTGAAGAGGAGAGAGCGGAGGGGAGAAAGTCGGCGCTGCGCCCCATGTCCGAAGCGACTGTGGTGGATCTCTGGCCTGGCGCAGGGTCGTAGCTTCGTCAACATTTGCTGTGTCTCCCCTGAAGCCAAAATGCTGCCTATGGATGGTAATACGGTAATACAGTATCCCGCGGTATCAAAAAGTAGCAGTGGTATCAGTTTCATCACGTCATTAAAAAAATCTGACCTAAAATCACAGCAGGACTTCCTCCCCTCCGCTCTCTCTCCTCTTCAAACGTCGTTACGCTCGGAGATTTCCGTCCACACGCGGCGAGGAAGGAGAAAAAAAACCGACTTCGTGTGTGACGTTGAGCCCAAAAGTTTGTGACGGAGACGTTTTATTGAAGCCGAGAGTCGAGAGGAGAAAGTTCCCGCTCGAGGGCGAAGTCAGACTTTCACGGAGGAGACGGTAAAGCCCAATTTATGGGTCTGCATCAAAACGTGTTTGTGTCGACCGACCTGCACCTCCCAAACTTTATAACTACACCTCAAAATGCCGCAGACAAACAGGGCTGTGACTGGTCGTCTCCACCGCTCTACATTTCCACTGCTCCGCTCATTCTAGACTTTGAGTAATAATGTGTTTAATGCAGCTTTGCGCACATTTGTTTACATTTTACAGAAACGAAACTTAAAACCACATGGCTCATTTGCATACAGCTCATTTGCATACAGTATAAGCGCTGATGAAAACAGCTCGTGCGGTGACGCTGATGCGATCAAACGTGCTGCAAAATTTGTTTGATCAGAACTTGTGCCTCATCTTCAAATATAAAACTGCGACTCTGTTTCTGAAGGGTACAAAATAATTCTTATTTAGTCACAGTAACACCGTAAACCCCGGGAAAATGCTGAGAAGGTTTAACAGTATCAAAATTTGGATACTGCCCAACCCTAATGCTGCCTATTATTATTTTAGCTCCTTATGTGCTACAGATTTGTAATGAAACTACTTTTTGATACCACAGGATACCATATTACTGCCAAACTTTACTTAAGACACGTTCTAATTACATGGGTTAAAAATAATGTTGTAAAGACCTGAGCAGAGTCTGAAGCACGTCTCTGGCTCTTGGTAAATGGCTCCCTGGTGGTGTCTGCGAGGGGAGGGTCCCCTGCAGCGCTCCCAGCAGCAGTGCCCCTCTTCCAGGCTCGGATTATGCGCCCCGTTCCGGAGGCTCCGGGATTACTGCCAGTCCGTGCAGTTATTTTATTATTTCTTATTTTTGGAGCGAACCTCGTGGTTGTTAGGGCAACAGCGAAGGGTGAAGCGAGGACACAGCGAGGGGGCTCTGCGCTGAGTCCGAGCTCAAGAAATCACTGTAATTCTGCCCGACCCGCCATGTTCTCCTGCACAGTACGGCACATTACTCATCTGTTTCCATGGAGAGCTACCAGGTTAGGTTACAGGTCAGATCTGTGAAAGGTGACCCCTGTTCACAGTAAAGATGCATGTTTTTCTGTGTATTTTTCAACAATAAAAACACAACAGCTAGAAAATGTACACAGTGCCCCTTATTTAGTCTGGATTTAGACCTGGTTTATTTAGTCTGGTTTTAGACCTGGTTTATTTAGTCTGGTTTTAGACCTGGTTTATTTAGTCTGGATTTAGACCTGGTTTATTTAGTCTGGATTTAGACCTGGTTTATTTAGTCTGGATTTAGACCTGGTTTATTTAGTCCGGATTTAGACCTGGTTTATTTAGTCTGGATTTAGACCTGGTTTATTTAGTCTGGATTTAGACCTGGTTTATTTAGTCTGGATTTAGACCTGGTTTATTTAGTCTGGATTTAGACCTGGTTTATTTAGTCTGGATTTAGACCTGGTTTATTTAGTCTGGATTTAGACCTGGTTTATTTAGTCTGGATTTAGACCTGGTTTATTTAGTCTGGATTTAGACCTGGTTTATTTAGTCTGGATTTAGACCTGGTTTATTTAGTCTGGATTTAGACCTGGTTTATTTAGTCTGGATTTAGACCTGGTTTATTTAGTCTGGATTTAGACCTGGTTTATTTAGTCTGGATTTAGACCTGGTTTATTTAGTCTGGTTTTAGACCTGGTTTATTTAGTCTGGATTTAGACCTGGTTTATTTAGTCTGGATTTAGACCTGGTTTATTTAGTCTGGATTTAGACCTGGTTTATTTAGTCTGGATTTAGACCTGGTTTATTTAGTCTGGATTTAGACCTGGTTTATTTAGTCTGGATTTAGACCTGGTTTATTTAGTCTGGATTTAGACCTGGTTTATTTAGTCTGGATTTAGACCTGGTTTATTTAGTCTGGATTTAGACCTGGTTTATTTAGTCTGGATTTAGACCTGGTTTATTTAGTCTGGATTTAGACCTGGTTTATTTAGTCTGGATTTAGACCTGGTTTATTTAGTCTGGTTTTAGACCTGGTTTATTTAGTCTGGTTTTAGACCTGGTTTATTTAGTCTGGATTTAGACCTGGTTTATTTAGTCTGGATTTAGACCTGGTTTATTTAGTCTGGATTTAGACCTGGTTTATTTAGTGTGGATTTAGACCTGGTTTATTTAGTGTGGATTTAGACCTGGTTTATTTAGTCTGGATTTAGACCTGGTTTATTTAGTCTGGATTTAGACCTGGTTTATTTAGTGTGGATTTAGACCTGGTTTATTTAGTGTGGATTTAGACCTGGTTTATTTAGTCTGGATTTAGATCTGGTTTATTTAGTCTGGATTTAGATCTGGTTTATTTAGTCTGGATTTAGACCTGGTTTATTTAGTCTGGATTTAGACCTGGTTTATTTAGTCTGGATTTAGACCTGGTTTATTTAGTCTGGATTTAGACCTGGTTTATTTAGTCTGGATTTAGACCTGGTTTATTTAGTCTGGATTTAGACCTGGTTTATTTAGTCTGGATTTAGACCTGGTTTATTTAGTCTGGATTTAGACCTGGTTTATTTAGTCTGGATTTAGACCTGGTTTATTTAGTGTAGATTTAGACCTGGTTTATTTAGTCCGGTTTTAGACCTGGTTTATTTAGTCTGGATTTAGACCTGGTTTATTTAGTGTGGATTTAGACCTGGTTTATTTAGTCTGGATTTAGACCTGGTTTATTTAGTCTGGATTTAGACCTGGTTTATTTAGTCTGGATTTAGACCTGGTTTATTTAGTGTGGATTTAGACCTGGTTTATTTAGTCTGGATTTAGACCTGGTTTATTTAGTCCTGGTTTAGACCTGGTTTATTTAGTCTGGATTTAGACCTGGTTTATTTAGTCTGGATTTAGACCTGGTTTATTTAGTGTAGATTTAGACCTGGTTTATTTAGTCCGGTTTTAGACCTGGTTTATTTAGTCTGGATTTAGACCTGGTTTATTTAGTGTGGATTTAGACCTGGTTTATTTAGTGTGGATTTAGACCTGGTTTATTTAGTCTGGTTTTAGACCTGGTTTATTTAGTCCGGATTTAGACCTGGTTTATTTAGTGTGGATTTAGACCTGGTTTATTTAGTCTGGATTTAGACCTGGTTTATTTAGTGTGGATTTAGACCTGGTTTATTTAGTGTGGATTTAGACCTGGTTTATTTAGTCTGGATTTAGACCTGGTTTATTTAGTCTGGATTTAGACCTGGTTTATTTAGTCTGGATTTAGACCTGGTTTATTTAGTGTGGATTTAGACCTGGTTTATTTAGTCTGGATTTAGACCTGGTTTATTTAGTGTGGATTTAGACCTGGTTTATTTAGTCTGGATTTAGACCTGGTTTATTTAGTCTGGATTTAGACCTGGTTTATTTAGTGTGGATTTAGACCTGGTTTATTTAGTCTGGATTTAGACCTGGTTTATTTAGTCTGGTTTTAGACCTGGTTTATTTAGTCTGGATTTAGACCTGGTTTATTTAGTCTGGATTTAGACCTGGTTTATTTAGTCTGGATTTAGACCTGGTTTATTTAGTCTGGATTTAGACCTGGTTTATTTAGTCTGGTTTTAGACCTGGTTTATTTAGTCTGGATTTAGACCTGGTTTATTTAGTGTGGATTTAGACCTGGTTTATTTAGTCTGGATTTAGACCTGGTTTATTTAGTCTGGATTTAGACCTGGTTTATTTAGTCTGGATTTAGACCTGGTTTATTTAGTCTGGATTTAGACCTGGTTTATTTAGTGTGGATTTAGACCTGGTTTATTTAGTCTGGATTTAGACCTGGTTTATTTAGTCTGGATTTAGACCTGGTTTATTTAGTCCGGTTTTAGACCTGGTTTATTTAGTCCGGTTTTAGACCTGGTTTATTTAGTCCTGGTTTAGACCTGGTTTATTTAGTCCGGTTTTAGACCTGGTTTATTTAGTCCTGGTTTAGACCTGGTTTATTTAGTCCGGTTTTAGACCTGGTTTATTTAGTCTGGTTTTAGACCTGGTTTATTTAGTCCTGGTTTAGACCTGGTTTAGTAAAAGCTTGGACCTAGTTTATTCCGTCTTGGTTAGTTCTGGTTTAGTTCCCGCGCACTTCAGCTTTCCCCTCAGACCTGTATTCATTATTTTTAGGTCCCTCTGCACTTTTAGATCTGAGATGAGAGGATTTGTGGGATTTTATCCATATTCTAACGCGTCTCCTTCAGTCTGGACTGTGTAAATTCTCGTGGAAGTGCTCCTCTCTGTTTTTAAAACCCGTTCGGCTGCTCCACACGCACTACTGCTCACACTTTCTTCCAGACAGCAGCGTTTCAGACATGAGCCGGTCTCCTGCACTGGTGGAAACACAGCTCCATCTGCTGTCTGGGTGAAGCTGGTTTTAAATAGTTAATCGCCATGGCAACAGTCCTAATTTTGATCCTTCTGAAACCCACTGGTAGAGTCCTCCCTTTAGCTGCAGCTGAAATCCAGCGTGAATTCCCAGTTTTTGTTTTGCAGACCTGCCCGTAGGTTGGCGGCTCAGAGGTGCAAACCGCTGGGTCCTTGGGCAAGACTTTTTTTTGACATTTCTGCGGTTATTTTCCAGTCCGTCTGTAAATGTGTAAATCGTTGTGTTTGTGTTGCAGACATCAGGGCACCAAGCGTATCCAGACCATGCTGCTCAGCTCTCTCATCATGGTCAGTGCTTTTTATTGTTATTATTTCATTATCTGTCATTTGAGATCGACGTCGGCTTCACGCGGGCAGGTGTTTATCAGACTAAAACCTGTGAGGGCTGAAAACTGTACACCCTTTCACATCATGTGGACTTCGTGACACGCGGTAAATCCTTTATTTCAAGTTCAGATACAGGTGAAAACAGGTTAAGTTTGGGGTTTAGCTTAAGGTTATGCAAGTGATTATGATTAAAGAGCGGGTGTTGTGCAAAATGATGCAATAGAAGGTAACACCTCAATAGGGCTGTGCAAAAACCGAAAGATCAATAGACTGTGATCCCCACTTTGGTCCATCTTGATGATAAGACGTGTGCATTTCAGGGTGCGCTCACACAGGGACTTTAAAACTGCGTCCAAGCACAGATCAGCATAACGTTCTACAGATATAGTTTTGTAAATGTTGTAAAGTACGGCAGCAGCAAAAGGTTTAAGGTGGTCCGATGGAGAAACAGAAGTACTGTTGGTAATTTGGGGCGGATGAAGAAGTTTCTCTCACCTTTTTGACGAGTAGTGGAAAAAACAACACCTCAAAAGCCGCTCTCGTCAACTGTCCTCGCAGAAATCTCCGGATGCGTCCAGCACGTCGTCTCTCTAAGCGTCTTTTGGCAAATTCAACCAGTGAGACTGTTCGTTGTGTCTCAAAAACCTCTCAACGTCAGACACGAAATTCCCGCAGCGCAGAGTTATCCGTCCTCTCTCACACACGAGATAAAACTAAGGTTGTTTGCAGATGTCGCAGCGATGAACTCTCTTTCCACAGAAGCACAAGTTTAAAACACCGTCTTAAAGCAAAACACGTTTGTTTCAGCGGCAGCAGCGACGCTGCCTGTACCACACCGGCTCGTCAGAGCTTGATCCCGTCAGATCTCTGAAGCTCAGCAGGTCCGGGCCTGGTTAGTACTTGGATGGGAGACGCTGGGAATTCCAAGTGTCACAGGGGGGCGCCAGTGGCAAAAAACTGTCGTCGTGTCCTTAGTAGTAACATCAGTGGGACTTTCCTAGTTAAATAAAGGTTAAACAAAAAACAAAACAAAACAAAAAACAAGACGAGCACGACAACCCGCGGCAATGATGTCAACAAAACTACCAGCGACTGAAAAATAATAGAACTTTTTATAATAAATAGCATTTTTGTCAAAATATTTTGGTCTTTTTTTGAAGAATAAGTAACTGTGATTAATCATAATCAATCAAAATTCTAAAATGTGATTAATCTGATTAAAAAAATTAATCATTTGACAGCACTAATTTTAACATAACTTGTCAAGTAAAATTCTCTTGCTGCACGGACAGATAATTTCTCTACTTTCACCTTGTTTTCTGATAGATTTAAGCTTTTTTGCAGTATGTGTCTGTGTGTGTGTGTTTTTAGGTAACGTCCGGCTTCAAGTCCAAGTCCATGTCGGCGGCGCTGCCCTCCACCTTCCTGGACCCCCTCTTCTCCATCTCGCTCATGGAGGACAGCGAGCTCCGCCAACTGGTGCTGGAGATCCTGCACAACATCATCGATCGCCACGACAACCGCGCCAAGCTGCGAGGCATCAGGTCCGCACACCCGCACAGTCTGTCGTTAAAGCCGCCCCCCTGTCACTTTTTGGGCGGAGGGTCACTGGGTTTGTTTCCGTGGAGATGTTATCGCTTAGCAGGGAGTTTTCCAAATGCGTCTCTTGTGCTGCAGGTTTTAATGTGGCAGAGGCAGTGTAGGGAAAGCGTTAATATCGCCGTAGAAACAAGCAGGTAGAGGACTTGATCAGAAAGGTTACATGGTGCGTCTTTAAACACTCCTGATGTCCTCCGAGTGGATTTGTGGAAGCCTTGCACCTTTTGGCAGCGAAAGGTTCACTTAAGCCTTTTTGTTTGTAATCTAATCATGCGCAGGGAGGGGATTAAAAAAGACTGAACTTTTCATTTTTTCCTCAGAATAATCCCCAACGTGGCTGCTCTAAAAATCAAACGAGAGAAGATTTCCAAACAGGACGTGGCCTTTATGAAGAAGGTACATGCTTTTTCCCCCCTTGGTTTACAAAAAAAAATAGCTCAAGTTAGTTGCTTTATCCCCTGGTCCCTCGGTGGTGGAAGGACTTTATGCCTCTCAGCAGCGCCCTCTGCTGATCATGTGAGATTAATAACACCGTAGTTAGTCATAACTTTTGTTGTCTATTGTGATTTGAATTGTTTATATTTTCATCTTGTTTTTATGTGTGCACCTCCTGTACAGCGCAGCGGTCAGCTGAAACTGTTTTAAATGTGCTTTTTAACACATTTCGTATTGACACTTGATCTGACCTGTTTGTGTCTGTGTCTGTGTTTGTGTCTGTGTCTGTGTCTGTGTTTGTGTCTGTGTCTGTGTTTGTATCTGTGTCTGTATCTGTGTCTGTGTTTGTGTCTGTGTCTGTGTCTGTCTGTGTCTGTGTTTGTATCTGTGTCTGTGTCTGTATTTGTACTTGTGTCTGTGTTTGTATCTTTGTCTGTCTGTGTCTGTGTTTGTGTTTGTGTTTGTGTTTGTGTTTGTGTTTGTGTTTGTGTTTGTGTTTGTGTTTGTGTTTGTGTCTGTGTCTGTCTGTGTCTGTGTCTGTGTTTGTATCTGTGTCTGTCTGTGTCTGTGTCTGTGTTTGTATCTGTATCTGTGTCTGTGTCTGTCTGTATTTGTACTTGTGTCTGTGTTTGTATCTGTGTCTGTCTGTGTCTGTCTGTGTTTGTGTCTGTGTCTGTATTTGTGTCTGTGTTTGTGTCTGTCTGTATTTGTGTCTGTGTTTGTGTCTGTGTCTGTATTTGTGTCTGTGTCTGTATTTGTGTCTGTATTTGTATTTGTGTCTGTGTCTGTATTTGTGTCTGTATTTGTGTCTGTATGTGTGTCTGTGTTTGTGTCTGTCTGTATTTGTGTCTGTATTTGTGTCTGTGTTTGTGTCTGTCTGTATTTGTGTCTGTATTTGTGTCTGTATTTGTGTCTGTATTTGTGTCTGTATTTGTGTCTGTCTGTGTCTGTATTTGTGTCTGTATTTGTGTCTGTGTTTGTGTCTGTCTGTGTCTGTATGTGTGTCTGTGTTTGTGTCTGTCTGTATTTGTGTCTGTATTTGTGTCTGTATTTGTGTCTGTGTCTGTGTTGCGTCCAGCACGGGCAGCAGTTGTACCGCCACATCTACCTGGGCTGTAAAGAGGAGGACAACACCCACAAGAACTTTGAGCTGCTCTTCACCACGCTGGCGGTGCTGACCATCGAGCTGGCCAACGAGGAGGTGGTGATCGACCTGATCCGACTGGCCCTGGCTCTCCAGGTGGGTTCAGAGCGAGAGCACTGGAAAGACTGGAGCGTTCATATGCGGATTATACCGGATTTGACCAGCGCCGGTGTGATGCCCGGCGCTGCCCTCCGCACTCACCTCCTCAGTGACTTAGAGAACAGAGAGATGGATTTGAAGGCTTCTGTTGGGACATTTGGCCCGATCAGCCTGGACTGTTTGACTCATCACTTTCCCTGAGAACGATCCCAGTTTCATAATGTGCAGAACTCGTGCTACGCAGAACAACATCTTCTCACTGAGCCTGTCCTGGGTCTCATAAAAAAAACACATTATCGTATTTTTCGGACCATAAGGCGCACTTAAAATCCTTTATTTTTCCAATAAATCATCAGTGCGCCTAATAAGCCGGTGTGCTTTATGTTTGCAGTCGTTCTGGTTGTGTTTACTGACCTCGAACACGCTTTATGTGGTGCACAGCGCTCCGAAATCTGTCAAAATGTTTTAGTACTTTTGTAAACTACAAAGGCGCACCTCTTGGTGGATTGTCGTATGGAGCACGAAAGCCTTCAGAAACACTCGCACGCCAAGGACAGAAATCTGTGCATATTCGGTCGCAGCTGAGCACAAAACAAACGTCCGCAAACCTCTCGAATGAGTCCAGTCGTACATAAAATATGTTGTGTGTATTTCATCCATTAGATTACGGATTGAAAAGGTTAGGTTAGGTTAGGTTAGGTTAGGTTAGGCTTTATTTGTACCCGTAGGTAAATTTGCTTTGCAGATTTGAGAAGCTGGTCCCACATTTCATTCATCCACATTCTGCACAATAAACACCAATAAAAACACAAATATAAATATAAATAAAGTGTTGCAGTTCTCCAGGGCAGAGTGGTTGTTCCATAAATAAAAGAATTCATCTGACTGAGCTAAAAATTGCAATACATACGAACTATATCAAAAACATGATAAATAAATAAATCACAATTTATTCATAAATACAACAGCAGCTTGAACGAAACTCATTTTAAAGCGATTTGTTCTTGATCTTGGAACTGAAACCCTCTGACCAGAGGGAAGTAGCTTAAACTCTGAATTTAGAGGATGTTGCGTATCATGAAGAATATTCTGGGACATCGGCTGTAACTGTCCTGAGTACAGTGAGTCCAGGCTGTTCTGAGGATGGACCATCGCCTTAAACTCGCCCATTTAACCAACTGATTCAGGGAGTTCTTGTTTTTAGCAGAGATGCTTCCAAACCATGAGACCAGTGAAAAAGTTAAAACTGATTCCATAAACGTCTTATAGAACAGTGTCATCATGGTTCTATCTACAAGTTACAACATCAAGAGTTACAATCGCGAACTGAAAACTTGCGATTACTGCGGCGTTTACCAGGACCACAACAGAACTAAACCAGGTCTTAACCCCGAGACTAAACCTGAACTAAACCGGGACCTAAGGTGACTCAGACACGTGTGAATGAAACAGAACACGACTTAAGGTATTTTTTGAGGAGGTAGCAGTTTCTAACGTGCCTTAAAGCTAAAACAACAGTCCATTTTGTCTCATATAAGACCTTTAAAACCACGAGAAAGTATAATACGTGTTCTTTAATGGATATCTGTCATTGTAACACGGCGTTTTGGAACTGCAGCTTCTCGAGAGCCAAATGTAAAGGCGTGAAAATCGCCGAGGAGACGGTGTGCGCTCAATGTGACAGTTTGTTCCCTCCCCTCCCTCATGAGCCGCACCAAAGCTCTGGGTTTGAAAAGCTCCACCGTCTTCCAGTCCTTTGACCCGAGTTCCCCGGCCTCGTTATCTCTGCGAGTTTTCTGAAGTCTGATTTGGTCCACGCAAAGGCCATCGTCATAGAAACAGGCGAGGACAGCCTCTCTCCGACTGCAGGGACGTGCGCGCTGCTTTTCTCCCGGGTCGGTAAACGCCGCCGCCTCTGGACTCGCCGCCATCGCGATCGCGGCTGTCGGGATTACGCCAGATGCCCTTCCAAGCAACGGGCCATAACTGGGTGATGCTGGCAACAGGATGAGGTTGAACTGTGTGCTCTCCGGTTCGGTGGGCCACTGTTGAACTCGCTGCGCCGTTCTTGTCCGGTTAATAGCGAAGAGCTGCATGGATTCAGATTTTCTAAACTCGTCGTCTGCATTACAACTCTGATAACTGGACTTTTTTAAAAAAAATTTTCAGTACTAAAGCTGTTTATTCCTTCTCCAAACTAAAACTATAAAAATTTATACTTAACTATAAAACGTTTTAATTGCGGTTATTGCCGGCGGATAAAAGACACATCCAAGTTTGTCTCATTCTCAGTTTATGAAGATAAGATAAGATAAGATGTCCTTTATTTGTCCCACAATGGGGAAATTTCAGTGTTGCAACGCACAGTTAAGAGAACAGCAAGAAAACAGCAGCAGCCATAGAAGCACAGAATTACTTAAACATAGACAAACTCTATAAACATCTATAAAGATAAGGATTATAAAACTATATATACAATAAACTGCCGTCTTAGTGATCACAGTGCAGTTTCAGACTGAACACAGGGGCTACAGTTTGTACAGTGCTATAAATAACCCTCACTATATCTTTAAAGTGGCGACAGTATCTTACTGTAAATAAATACATTTGTAATGGGTAAAGTGACTGCTGGACATCTTATGTATTGCACTTGGTCCCAGTATTGCACAGGCAGCAGAGTTAGCAGTGCAATGAACAGACCAGGCCTCATGTAATAATAATAATAATAATAATAATAATAATAATAATAATCATCATCATCATAACAATAATAATAATAATAATAATAATAATAATAATAATAATAATAATAACAATAATAATAATAATAACAATAATAATAATCATAATAATAATAATAATAATAATAATACTAATCATCATCATCATCATAACAATAATAATAATAATAATAACAATAACAATAATAATTATAATAATAATAATAATAATAATAATAATAATAATAATAACAATAATAACAACAACAATAATAATAATAATCATCATCATCATAACAATAATAATAATAATAATAATAATAATAATAATAATAATAACAATAATAATAATAACAATAATAATAATAATAATAATAATAATAATAATAATAATAATAACAATAATAATAATAATAATAATAATAATAATCATAACAATAATAACAATAATAACAATAATAATAATAATAATAATAATAATAATCATAATCATAACAATAATAACAATAATAATAATAATAATAATAATAATAATAATAATAATAATAATAATAATAATAATAATAATAATAATAATAACAATAACAATAATAATTATAATAATAATAATAATAATAATAAATGTTATTTATATTTCACTTTACATAAAATAATCTCAAAGTGCTTCAGGTAAAAAAGCAGGGAATAAAAGTGCGTCAAGGTAAAAATATTACAGCGCACAACGTAAAACTAATCAAAACAATTGACAAAAAGCTTTGGTAAAAAGATGTTTTAAGATTTCGTTTAAAAGCAGAAATAGACTGTGGGGCTCCAGAGCTGCAGCTGAGAAAACCCCATCACAAAGCTCAGAACCTCCAGAATTCACTCACTGAGCTGCAGAGGCCGCACTAGACTTAGACTCAGACTTAGACGATCTTTATTGATCCACAAGGGAAATGATTTGGACACAGAAGCTCACAAAGAGTAAAAAAGTATAAATTGTAATAATAAATTCTAAATACGTGGCAAAAAATATAGTAAGAGACGTCAAATAATGAGATAAAAATGAATATGTAAGTAATAAAAGATCTCAGGTATATACAAGAGGTCATAAGGAAGACAAAGATGAAAGGATGACTGAAGCTGCACAGGCTGCACTAGCGCTGATTCATGACGCAGGTGCTGGGGTTCAGATCAGAGAGATACAGTTGAACATACTGAAGTGGTTTTCAGTATGTGGAGGCTCTCGTGGTTTTGTTATGGATTTTCTAAAGCTGTGAAAATAAAAACTGGAAAGAGTCTTGAATCAAGGAGTCTGGATTTATTTAAAGCAATTGTGCAGCACAATCACAGAGAAAAACTGACGCTCTCCCTCACAGCGTCAGCGCAGTGGAACATAAAGGGCTTTATACCCCACAAAGTCAGAAACAATCACAGATAATAAACACAGATAATACAAGACTGATACGTGGACGAGGAGATCCACAGGAGACTTCATCCAGACGCACATGGAGGTCTCCATCAGCACAAACACGTCACCAGCAGCTGCTCTTTCTGACTCTTGTCTGTGGTCCAGGACATGGCGGCTCTGAACGAGGAGAACCTGCCCATGTGGCCGCGCTGTGGCATCATGGCCCTGGTGGCGGCGTACCTCAACTTCCTGAGTCAGATGATCGCGAACTCGGCTTTCTGCCAGCACGTTAGTAAGGTAAGGCCCTGTGCACACACACACACGTGCACATACACACACACATACACACACACACACACACACACGTGCACACACACATACACACACACACACGTGCACATACACACACACACACGTGCACACACACACAAACACACGCACGTGCACATACACACACACACACACGTGCACATACACACACACTTACATACTTACACACACACACACACACGTGCACATACACATGCACACACATACACACACACATACACACACACGTGCACATACACATACACACACACACACGTGCACATACACACACACATACACACACAAACACACACACTTACATACTTACACACACACATACACACATGCACATACACATGCACATACACACACACGTGCACACACACACATACACACGCACACACACATACACACACACACGTGCACACACGCATACACACACACACACACACATACACACACACACGTGCACATACACACACACACACACTTACATACTTACACACACACATACACACATGCACATACACATACACATACACACACACACGTGCACACACGTGCACATACACACACACACACACGTGCACATACACATGCACACACACACACATACACACACACACACACGTACACATACACACACACACACGTGCACATACATATGCACATACACACACATACACACACACACACGTGCACATACACATACACACACACACGTGCACATACACATACACACATACACATGCACATACACAAAAAGTTGTTGCTTTTTTATTGAGCCATTAATAACCTGATTTGTGTGACAGGCTGAAGTCTGTAATGTCAAAGTCCAGCTGAACTCTGCTTTTGTGTTGTGTGTGTGTGTGTTGTGTGTGTTGTGTGTGTGTGTATTGTGTGTGTTGTGTGTGTGTTTTGTGTGTGTTGTGTGTGTTGTGTGTGTTGTGTGTGTGTGTGGGTTGTGTGTGTGTGTTGTGTGTTGTGTGTTGTGTGTGTGTGTGTGTGTGTGTGCGTTGTGTGTGTGTTGTGTGTGTGTGTGTGTTGTGCAGGTGATTGAGCTGAGGACTCTGGACGCTCCGTACCTGCTGCCAGAGCACATCTTCAGAGACAAGTGTCCGTGAGTGTCCCTCAGCACATCTGAGCCTCTTTGAGTTTGGGCCGGGACCGAAATCCAAAGACCCATAGATCCATAGATCCATAGATCCATAGATCCATAGACCCATAGATCCATAGATCCATAGAGTGTGATCTAAACTTTGGACGATCTCGATGATGAGCCCGGTGCAGATTACCTTTTGCACAGTTTAGATTGTGTCCATTTGATTTTTGGATTTGAACCCTGTCTCTTTCTGAGTGGTGTGTGCGTAAAACTTTTCAAAGACGCATGAGGTCATAGAGCAGTGTTCAGCCCAAAGAGAAATAGAAATCCTTGTTTTTTTTCTTTTCAGTCTTAAAGCTTGTGTAGATAAAGGAAATTCTGCCCAAAAGTGTGTTTTTTGTAGTGCTGTCAGTCCACCAAACGGATGAATCACACTAAATGTGATTAAAGTTACAAACATTTTAAGCATGTTTGCACATTCAGATTCAGATCAGTTTGTATTATGAAGCAGCTACAGAAGGAGACAAACACATTCAGAGCTTCAGTCTGGAGACACTGTGTGAACGTTTCTGTAATTCTCAGTCCCCTGATGGACTTTAACAGAGTCTCCTCAGTCCTGGTCTTTTGCCTTACGTGTGCTGTGTGTCCTCTGTCCTTTTGTCCCAGTCTGCCTGAGACTCTGGAGAAGGAGGACACACAGCTGTACTTCCAAACCTCCGATCTGGCCGAATGTCTGTCAGGACCAGGCTACAACTCTGAGAGACTGTCCATCCCCTACGTCCCCCAGGTCACAGGTACGTCCCCCACATGTCCCCTAGGTCCAGAAGGGACTGGGCTGGGCCTGGTCACTCCTTGGATGTGAAACCATTGGGAATCCCCGGTGCCACAGTGGGGCGATAGTGGCAATAACTATTGTTGTGTTTTAGGGCAAGGCATTTTGACACCCACATTGCCAAATTACAAATGTGGAGTGAATGAACAAAGCTCTGTAAAGTGTTTTTGAGTGTCCACAAAGTTAGAGGGATGAAAGAGAACCGTAGTTAGACACACAACTCTTGTTTTTGGTGTCGACTGAACGAGCCTTTCTCCTGTCAGTGCTGTACACTGTGGGCAAAATCCTGCACCGCTGCAAACAGACATCCAGAGGTAGACAGCCACGAACTGTAGGCTCCTAAAGGCTCCTCTAGGCTCCTGTAGGCTTTCCTTTGTAAGAGTAAGCACCTGTAACAGCCCAAGAACCTTCACCCTGCAAACAGAGATCCAGAGGTACACAGCCACGACCTGTAGGCTCCTCTAGGCTCCTCTAGGCTCCACGTAGGCTCCTGTAGGTTTTCCTTTGTAAGAGTAAGCACCTGTAACAGCCCAAGAACCTTCACCCTGCAAACAGAGATCCAGAGGTACACAGCCACGAACTGTAGGCTCCTAAAGGCTCCTCTAGGCTCCACGTAGGCTCCTGTAGGTTTTCCTTTGTAAGAGTAGGCACCTGTAACAGCCCAAGAACCTTCACCCTGCAAACAGAGATCCAGAGGTACACAGCCACAAACTGTAGGCCCCTAAAGGCTCCTCTAGGCTCCAAAAAGCTCCTGTAGGCTCCTAAAGGCTTCTTAAGGCTCATGTAGGGCTTCCTTTGTAAGAGTAGGCACCTGTAGCAGCCCGAGAACTTTCACCCTGCAAACTGAGATCTAGAGGTACACAGCCACATCACGAGGGCCACTATAGGCTCCTGTAATCTCCTAAAGGCTCCAGTTGACTCCTGTAGACTCTTGTAGGTTCCTTTAGGCTCTTGTAGATTCCTTTTGGCTCTTGCAGGTTCCTTTAGACTCTTATAGGTTCCTTTAGGCTCTTGTAGGTTCCTTTAGGATTTTGTAGGTTCCTTTAGGCTCTTGTAGCTTCCTTTAGGCTCTTATAGGTTCCTTTAGCCTCTTGCAGGTTCCTTTAGACTCTTGTTGGTTCCTTTAGGCTCTTGCAGGTTCCTTTAGTCTCTTGTAGGTTCCTTTAGGCTCTTGTAGGTTCCTTTAGGCTCTTGTAGGTTCCTTTAGGGTCTTGTAGGTTCCTTCAGGCTTTTGTAAGTTCCTTTAGGGTCTTGTAGGTTCCTTTAGACTCTTGTAGGTTCCTTTAGGCTCTTGTTGGTTCCTTTAGACTCTTGTAGGTTCCTTTAGGCTCTTGTTGGTTCCTTTAGACTCTTGTGGGTTCCTTTAGGCTCTTGTGGGTCCCTTTAGGCTCTTGTGGGTCCCTTTAGGCTCTTGTGGGTTCCTTTAGGCTCTTGTGGGTTCCTTTAGGCTCTTGTGGGTTCCTTTAGGCTCTTGTGGGTTCCTTTAGGCTCTTGTGGGTCCCTTTAGGCTCTTGTGGGTTCCTTTAGGCTCTTGTAGGTTCCTTTAGACTCTTGTAGGTTCCTTTAGGCTCTTGTGGGTCCCTTTAGGCTCTTGTGGGTTCCTTTAGGCTCTTGTAGGTCCCTTTAGGCTCTTGTAGGTTCCTCTAGGGTACCTGCTGGCTCCTGTAGACCCGCCTTAGTGAGTTCAAACTTTAAACAACAGGATAAACTCAACTAAATCCAGTTCTGACGTTGTCTTTTTGCTTTCCGGTGCTGATCCTGGACATGTGTGTGGTAAGTGTCCGCATGTAGAGGCCGCTGTTGGGAGCCCGTGCTGAATGTGGTCGGCTTCAGTTCTTGTGTCTTCTGTCGTACATTTAAAGGGCCCTTTTTACACTATTTTCTGAGCTACGTATGGTCTAACGTCGTTTCCTCATCACAAACAGACCTGGAGTTGTGTTTTGTTTCAGTCACACACGTTTACACATTTTAATTCGGATGATTTCAGACCTGGAATTGCCGATTATTCCTGAACAAAAGGCAAAAGACAACTTAGAACTTAATTGATCCACAAGGGAAATTATTTGGACACAGTAGCTCACACAAAGAATAAAAATACATATATGGTATTATTAATTCTAAATAAGTATCAAAAAAAGAGCAAGAGACATAAGGCACAATTATATAAATGAATGTGTACAAGTCAAAATAAAATTTAAAAATAAGTAATAAAATATAAAATCTCCGCTATATACATGTAATTTGAAAACGTGTGGGTCAATGACGTATAAGGATTTTCAACAGGCAATGTTTAAAATATAAAAAAAATATTAGTTTCTATTGAACTTTTTCAAATATTTCCAGTGTCAGGAGCATAAATCTGTGTTTAACATTTATATGAAGCATATTTAGTGTAAAATGTCATGTGGTGCGACCGAGAATAACCTAAAAAATCTAAAATAGTTTTATTTTCTAAAACATGGTTGGGATATTAATGTAAGCTCTGAGTAATATGAAGTGTATAGAAACAAACTGTTGTGTTTCTTTAGATTTTTAATGCATATTGATATTTTCTTTTGCTCCAATATGACAGTCGCCTGCTTGTGTTTAATGAACAAACTACTGCCCTGGAAAATGCATCAAATGAAGAAAAACGCCTAAAGAACCATTCACCCAAGTCGACTTTGTCTGTTATTAAACTCCAGCCATAGAATTCCTGCTGTTATTAGTGGCACCACATGATGCACGGTCGCACCACATGACATTTGAACACTTTAAGGACAAAAAACACGCAGAATAACTCAGGATTTCTGAAAAAATTAAGAGACCTGCAGAATGGCGTCAGTGCAAATATATCTGTATTTTTTATGTTTTTTAATGTGGGAGATGGTTGAGTCAGTGCTAATTACATGTCAGACAAAGGAAAAGACAGAATTACTCCAACTCCATAAAACTTCAGTTCTTCTCGCACTGCTCCACAATGGCTTAAAGCGCCCGTGACAGGTTCGACCACTTATTTTCATCATCACTGTCATTATTATGTTTTAGAACATATTTTTCCACTGCACAAATTGCTTCTTGATTGGTGTAAAACTATCATTTATATTGACAACAGGTATTATCCCACCAGCCTAAGTAGAAAGAGTCGAAATCTGTCATACGCACTTTAAGAAACAAGGACTTCAAGAACCCAAAGCCAGTTTGAATGGAAGGCGGTGCATGTGTACTAACAAAATACTAAATTCTCTGCATCCGTGTTGGTATTGGCGATGGTGTAAAGTCGGGACATGTCCTCAGACGGGGTAGAGCGCTGTGCTCAGGCTGTGCTGTGTTTCAGATGAAGACCGTATGACCAGGAGGAAGAGTTTTGTGGACACCATCTCTCTGCAGGTGGACATCATGTCCAGCAGTCTGCCTGACAAGGTACCTGCTCTGACCCCAGCACTCATCTTCACATGTGTTTAAACAGAGGGGACACTGTGCAGCTAATATCATCCACATGCTAACTGGAGGCACTGCACAGCCTAAAGCTCTGTTGGATTCTGAAAGTTCGATTTCTTTCTGAAAGTTCTGAAAGTTCGATTTTCTTTCCTTCTTTAGTCCCAGCTGGCAGAAGAGATCACGTTTGAGACGCTCAAGAAAGCCATCGGTAAGGACTGGACCAGGACCCAGACCTAGAACCCAGGATGGACCCAGACCCAGAACATACAACCCAGACCTACACCACAGACCCAGACCTACAACCGAACCCAAGACACCAGACTAAGGACACAAACGTTGAGACCAGGATCAAACCCAGAACTTAGCTCCAAAATAAAACTTAGACCTAGAATCTGAACCCAGGACCGAACCCAGACCCAGGATAGAACCACAAACTAAATCTCAGACCCAGGATTGAACCCACACCTAGAATCCAGACCCAGACATAGAACACGGGCCCAGGACCAAATCAAGACCTAGAACTCAGAGCCGGCGCTGGACCCAGACCTAGCACCCACACCCAGGATAGAACCACAAACTAAATATCAGACCCGGGATCAAACCCACACCTAGAACCCAGACACAGGACAAGACTCAGAACCAGAACATAGGCTCAAGACCAAATCAAGACCTAGAACTCGGAGCCAGGACTGGACTCGGAGCCCAGAGGCGGGTCTGTGCAGCGTCTGAGCTGTGTTCTGTTGCAGACACCACGGGGCTGGAGGAGCAGGAGAGGGAGAGGAGACGTCAGCTCATGGAGAAGTTCCAGAAGGCCCCGTTTGAGGAGATCGCCGCTCACTGCGAGTCCAAGGTCTGCAGGGGCTTTAAAAAAATGCACTTTTCAGACTGTGTGTTCATGTTCTGCTGAAGTCTAACCCTACAAACATGCATGGGTCATACTTGTCCCTCTCAAATCTTTGTAGCGAACTTACTACATCTAAAAAAGGTATGGCATAGACGGAGTGGGTTTGTCGAAAAGAATTTTAGAAAAACAGGAGAACTGAATCAGACTTTGTGACATGATAAAGTTTTGGGGTTTGGTGGAGTCCACAGAGGTGCTTTGGGGGCTCCCTCTGCAGGTGAGCGCCCAGACGAGCCCGCTGGAGAGCAGGGCGTCGCTTTTCGTTGGATTTCCACGTGTTATTTGCTGTTGTGTGGCTTGTGCTCTGGTTCTGACTTGATTCTTGTGTTTCAGGCCACAATGCTGCATGACAAACTGGCTCAGATCTTTGAGCTCACAATACGGTGAGTGTTACAGAGTGGATGGTCGCACAGGGTTCCCACTCTTTTTCGCTGACATTTGAAAACTTTTCCGTGAATTTTTCATGACCTAAAGTGAATTTTCCATGACTTCAGAGCACCCTACATGTGCAGAACCGAACATACTATTAGGACTAAATATGAACTGTAAATACAAAGTTTAAAAAATTGATAAGAAAAACTGAAAGAGATACGATAGTTCTGATTAAATAAATACGTGGATGGCCATCTAAGAAAAGCATATTGTATTCATAAAAAACTAAACGGTTCAAGGGTCAAGTGCATCTACGTTTCACTCACTGGCATTGTTTAGGCTAACATGCTAACTTAGGCCATGTACACACGTAGCCGGGTATTTTTAAAACCGAACATTTCCCCCCCTCCGTTTATAAAAATAGTTTTCTCCACACCACCTCGTCTTCGAAAAAAACACCTTCCACACATAACCGAACATCTGCGTTTTCAACCACATTCATACACATTCCAAACCTGTAGATGGCGTTATTTCCATTGAGCCCTCACTTCGCCGTCACTTCCGCCTAAACTTAAACAACAGAAAACATGGCGCCGAGCTCCTTTGTCTGGACAGACTCGGAGTCAGAATTGCTCCTAAACACAGTTTTGGAGTATAAATTTCAAAAGAAACGACTCCGGTCCATATTCTGCTCTGGCTTTGGCTTTTGCAGTCGCCTAAACAAAGGTCGCATGTTTGACGTCAGGGCAGATTCATATTTTTTGGCGCAGACAGTGACGTTTTAAAACGCAAAACCCCAGTTATCTCTGTCCACACAAACACGCATAAACGGAGATTTAAAAAATCTTCACTTTGGCCGGAGTTTTCCCTGAATACTCGTTTTTGATGCGTGTTCGTGTGGATGACAGGTCAAAACGCAGAAAAACATCTTCGGTTTATCAGATACCCGGCTACGTGTGGACAAGGCCTCAGTGATGTTAACACACAAAGCTATTTTTACTTTATTTTAAGTATGTTCTGTGCACTTCAGATTAATTGCAGTTCACTTGACAGTTCTCTCTGAGGAGGTGATAATTCACTCAGCAGATTCTATGATGCAAAACAAAGGCAAAACATTAAAATACCACTTCTTTTTGCGACCTGGGTTTAGACAACTCATTTTGTATCTGTATTTTTAGTCATTGTTTTAATTCTCAAGGATTACGTTGATAAAAAAACTACAGCATACATTCGTTGGGTTTTAAATGAAAACTCTTTAGAGATGAACCCCCCTCTTCCTCTGTCTGCAGCCCTCCCCCCAGCCCCTCTGGAGTGAACCTGTCCAGCGGTCACCCCCAGCACCAGTCTGTCCCCGTGTACGAGATGAAGTTCCCCGACCTGTGCGTCTACTGACCGCCCGCCCCCGCCCCCTAGCCCCGCCCCCTGCAGGCGGCAGAGCGCCCCACACGGGCCTCGGCCCAGCGCAGGGCCCCGCGCTGTACATAGCCACCATCGAAAAGCACTTCTCATCACTTTACGTCTACAGCTAGCAGACGATGACATTTGAATCGAGATCAAATTATTTTCAAGCTTCCATCTGAGCCATTGAACGCACCACCAGCCCAGCTTGCTGTTCATTTAAACTTTCGAGTCTTGACGTACAGATTATTAAAGCAGACATATTGTGCAAAATGATGTTTTAAACACGCTGTAGTCGTTCTTCTCATTTGACCCTCTGAAGTTGTATTTGGAGTGATTTGTGCATGTTTGAGTCATTTTTATCCTCCTGTAATTCGTTTTCACCGCCACGGTACACGCCCACTGTGACACACGCACTTGCTGCTCCAGTTTTATTTTCTTAATCGGTGATACACGTGGGATTTGGCAGCATCGTGTAGTCATTTTGGCACAAATTCGGCACAAACGTTCTGCTGCTCTCTTGCATGATGCAGATTTCCGCACTCGGGGCAGACGGCATGTGGTGCTTTGTTGTGATGATGTTTAAGAAAAAAGTCCAAAATACTACAAGTCTACAGCAGACAAAAGCACAATATGTCTTCTTTAAAATAGCAAAATTATTCTTACCACAAATAAACCTAGAGTATAGACTTAAAGTGGAACACCAGCATGTTTGAAGCTAAAGTCCATTACTAGAGGAGGTCGAATTCTGTCAGAAGCCAAAAAACAGCACAGATCAGTGTTTCCTCGGTGGAGATCTCACTGTAGCAACAAACTAGTGTAGTGATGGGGGCAAGTTCTTAACTTCCACGTAAAACACCAATTTGCTTCACACTGAAGAAGCTTAACTCCACTTTAACCCATCTGACAACAGCCACGAGTCTAACAAACAAAACGCTCTGCCTGGTTCACTCAGTGTCTGGAAACGTTAGAAAACAACTTTATAAGCAGACTTAGCCTTACCTCTGTTGATTTCCCACTGCGCGGGTGAAAGCCCAAAAGACTTTATTGTCGACTCCAGAGGCAGCGAGAGGCTCGAGCCTCCAGAAGCAACAAGTGAGAATCGACTACTGACGGTGAAGAAGAAGAGAAACTGAAAGTTGTTCAAAGAAAATGGTTTGGGAATGTATTTTTTTAGCGTTTTTCAAAAAATATAGTTCACTCGTAAATAAATGGGATTAGAAACGACATTGGCGAGCGAGTCTTTTGGGCTTTGGCCTGTGCAGTGGGAAATCAAATCAGTGTGAAGCAAATTGGCGTTTTACGTGGAAGTTCAGAACTTGCCCCCATCACTACACTAGTTTGTTGCCTTGACAGACTCACTGCCACAGTGAGATCTCCACCGAGGAAACACTGATCTGTGCCGTTTTTTGGCTTCTGACAGAATTCGACCTCCTCTAGCAACGGACTTTAGCTTCAAACGTGTCGGAGTTCCCCTTTAAACAGAGCGCTAAACAGTAGAATTCCTCGTAATGCAGTATTCGGTGCGAGTGTATGAAGCATATTACGAGCTTAGGAGAATTTCTTGCTGTGTCAAACTCTTGGCGCTCATGTCGGTCCGTGACGATGGAGCGAAAAGTGTACGTGTTTTTGTGTATGCTTTAAGCGTATAAGGGCTCCACTCAGCAATAAAACTATCTCTTACTTTAGAATGTAGATGCAGCTAACGCTTAAAGACGCTTACAAAATATACCTACCTTGGATATTTGGAGTTATAACACAAAGCTTTACAATTTTACATCTAAACTATCTGTAATGAGTGTTAGTGTTGAGAAATATGCAAAAAAAAAAAGCTAAATTCTTAATGGTTCACTTAAATAAATAGTGTTTATATAATCTTCGTGAATGCAGTAGTAGTATCCAGTTAAAAGCACCAAAGCAAATATTGGACCGGCAAATGCAATTCCTCGCTATCTGAAAATGTATACTCCATATATTCTAATTAGAAAATGATTAGCTCGTTATGAAATCGCTTGCATAAAGACATTGCGTTCATGTTTAATTAGGCCGGATGCACCAACCAAGATCAAAACCTCGGGTCACGTTCACGACGTTCTGCAAATTGATGTCATAATTTCCTCATATTGAATCTTATCGTACATTTGAAATATTAATCTCATGGAAAAATTACTTCCTTCCGCTTACATGTGTTGCCCCATGTGACTTTTTAGTTTTAGTAATTGAACTTTGAGTTGTTTTTTGTTTCATTCATACTACCATAGACTGGCATTCTCATATAAATTTCGAGTCGTCAAAAGTGTCAGAAATCAGATTCTAGTCGATGGGGATGGGACAAGATCTCGTACCGCAAAATCTTGCGAGGTAAAATTGCTGAAAGCCTGTTCACACATGTGGAAAATGATCTTGTGGGATTTTTTCCCCTCATATTTTACATTTGCTTAGGATAAAAAGAGGGTGAACTGTGCGGATTAACTCCTCTTGAGAAGCTGTAATTCCAAAAAGCAGTGCTACAACATAGACCGTATATGTATGCAGTGAACCTCGTTATTTTGGTCTTAAATGTTCGGATTAACCCGCTCTACATGATCCTGCATTTCTCATTTGGCTATTTTTTTTTCCTAAATCAAGATATGAACATAAATAATGAACCAATCAAGACGCCTTCATCCCCCGAGGCTCTGCCGCCTAACGATAGCAACAGGTTTGATTGACCGCTCGTGCATTTTGTTGCTAAGTAAGACCGTAAAACTATAATAAAATCTGGAAGATGAATCCAGGATGGCACCGTATTGTTTTCAGTGGTCTGTGCTCATTGGCGCATGACCGCAAAAAGGTTTTTACTTGCGTAGCGCAACGTGTGATTTGAGAAACACAGTTCTGACCAATCAGAGGGCAAGCTGTTAGAGCGGAGCTAGGCTAACTCTTACAAAGCTGACTTTTAGGCGCATTGGAGATTTAAACATTTTTTAAAGTTCATATTGTAAAAATACAGAAGAATCCCTACAAAATCTGACCTCTGTGAAGGCTGTGGAAGCCCTGTCAGCTGAACACGGGCAGTTTGATTTCACATAAATACATTGTGCTTCTATGGGAGAATTCTTTCTGGGCTGCGGGCTGCAATATCTCGCTCGGCCACACATCAATCTGCGGTCACAATAGAGGGGGCGTGTCTTATCCAGCTCTTATTTTAGATCCACGAGTAACACCTCTTCTTGCTGATAAAAGCTAAAAGTTACCTTAAGAACCACAGAAATGCTGCGGTCCGTGCAGCAGAGTATTTGTCGCTCTCCGGCGACTCGGGCGGGCGCATTTAACCACCTCGATCATGATTGGCTCTCGTGGTTCCTACGGTACTCGCGGTCGGATTTCCAAATCTGGAGTCCAAATAAGGCTCCAGATTCACTCCTGTAACCGTGAGCATTGGGTGCTGAACACTGTGGGTGACGTCACACTCACTTAGTCCACTTTTTATGTCGTTTATGTGCTACAATGACAGTAAAACTATAAAATGAAATAAACCAAAATTGCGAAACAGTTCATTTCGTAAAAATTCTATCAGAACCTCGTCTTTTATCGTTTTCGTGAGCCGAATCTCGTATCATGTCTCGTCTTGTCGAAATTGTATCTCATCCCATCCCTACGAATCGATATTAAACTACTAGTATCGAAACTACATTTGAGCTGGAATCCATCCATCTTCTTCCGCTTATCCGGGGCCGGGTCGCGGGGGCAGCAGTCTAAGCAGGGGCTCCCAAGCTTCCTTCTCCCCAGCCACTTCCTCCAGCTCCTCCGGACGGACCCCGAGGCGTTCCCAGGCCAGCCGAGCTGGAATCGATACTAAAAAAGTGGACGTTGCGATGTCGTTTGAACTTCTCCCAAAACACACTTTAAATGTGTCTGAAGTTTGATATTATTTGGTGCATCTCGGCTTCAAACCTGCAGTACGTTTTAGTCATATTTACATCTACGGACTTCATCAGCAATATTCAGCCGCCATTATCAATATCGTACATATTATAAGCCAGCGTGATGTGTGTAAACCAGCATATTACTTAACGTCTTAAGTCTTAACGTCTTCCACGGCTCCTCTTTAACCCTCCACCCCTTTAGCATAGGCGTTGTGTTCGTGAGGCGGAGAGAGAAGACAGGTGAAGGCAGGTGAAGGCAGGTGAAGACAGGTCTGTCAGGGTGTATAAGAGAGTATAAGAAGGATACAGGAAGTGTTTGAGTGATTAGAGAACACATTAAAAGATTAATTATGGAATAACGACTGTAAATGGATGCGCAACGAACTCTTTACTAAAATATACAGATGCTTAAATGCTTAAAGTTCATTTGACAGGTGAGGCAAGTCCGTGAACCGTTTGTTCTTTTGAGTTTCAATGAAGAACGAAAAACAATAAAATGGGAAAACAGTTTATTTCATTATTGCGTTTTAGTGTCAAACGACAAAACAGATCTTGAGCTCTATTTTGAGTTTTTAATTTCAAGTTTATTTAAAATTACACCAGTCAAAAAAACATCTATTTTAATTTTGATGTTTTATTCTCTCTGGTTTATTTGCCCCGGAAGTTCTGCTGCTGGAAGGACTTACCTGAAAAATCGTTGCAGTTTCGTGGACAAATATGTCGTCGTCTTTTATAGCGACGCGTTTCTTTAGCGTCTTAGAAAATAACTGTTACGGAAGCTGGGAGGGGTCACGGCAAATGCAAATGTCGCAACGAATACAAACGCAACAAACGGCCACAACGGAAGTGACCGCGGGACTCTTACTTTCCAACCAGGGAGAGCTCATAAGAAATACAAACGCCACAACACAACAAGAAGCCACAATACACCAAAAAAAAAAAAAAGCCACAACAGAAGTTGTCGCGGGACTCTTATTTTTCGGCTAAGTGAAGTGGATCAAGCGGGAAGTGAATGGGAAAAGTTGAAGAAGAAAAATGTGAAAAGTGAAGGAACAGAGAAGCGAACGAAGTTGGAAACGTAAGTAAAAGTAATTTATTGTTTTGTGACCAGGATCAATGTCACTGTCTGACTGTCATGAATAAATTCCCGCTTGATCCTCCTCGCTTGGTCCGTCGGAAAATAGAGTCCCCCCTTTCACTTCGGTTGTGGCTTTTTTTTGGTTGTGTTGTGGCGTTTGCATTTGTTGTGAGTCCTCCCGGCTTCCATAAATTGTAGACGCCCGTGACAAGAAACGGGAAGCAACGAGGCGATCAACTTTATTCAGCTGACACCATAAAAACTGTAATAAAAATAGTTTTTATTATAGATCCATGTTTGACACTGAATTCACCTCATTACACAGTTCACGAGCAGCAGAACGTCCAGGGCAAATAAACCGGAGAGAATAAAATATCAAAAGTAAAATAGGCATGATGACCATTTTTGATTGGTGTCAGTAGAAATAAAGTTTAAATGAAATGTTAGAAATGGAGATCTTTTTGGTTTGCCACTAAAACGGAATAATGAAATAACAAACTGTTCCCATTTGATTGTTTTTCGTTCTTAAATGAAATTCAAAAGAACGAATTGTACAAAGACCAGGTCTAGTCTGTTTATTTTTAACATTGTTGATAAAGGCCTAATTACATTTCAGAATCGTTCCGAACTTCCCCTCACTGCACGATTTTGTTGGCGTTTCGTAATTTCACTTCCCGATTGGAAACAGGCGGCAGATGCGACATAAGAAGAGGAACGCAATCCATAACGCGCAATAATCATTTGGTGTCAGTCAGTAAATCGTATTCCATCGCGCATAATTGTACCTGAATTTTGTGTGCGTCCCTCTCCTTATGTCACCACGATGTTTTAGACCAGGGTTAGTGCTGAAAGTCGGCTCTGGAGGGGCAGAAGTGATCACATACGTCTAATAATGCCCTAAATGACGGGGTATTCTACAAAATCGATTGTTTTTGCTGCTTTCTACCTCTCATCATCATCAAAAATATGCCTGAAGAGGTTTTAGATGCGACAATTCTTCAACAACAAAACACGATACGAAACGGTACACAGCAACTTGCCAGGCAGATTCAGAGCGTAAACAATGAAACTGAAACTTCTAAAACATGTCATTGTGTCGTTTTCGGCGAATTTAGCACTTTCTAAACAATAGGCTCACTTCTCGCTTACGAGAAACGTCTGGAATCGTGCGGATGACGACTTCTGACGTCCATGGATCCAGCAGTAGTGGTTTTCACGACTTTTTTTCGCTCTTTTTTAATTAAGTTAGACAGACAAAGGAAAAAAAGAGAGAATACAATGACATCGAGATGAAGAAAGCCAAGACATTTTCTCAGTTTTAACAGATTTTGTCACTACCTGGAAGTCGTCATCCGTACGTTTTCAAACGTCATCTGGTTTTTGAGCATGAATCGAGCCCATTTTAGGCAACACGGAGACCCACAGAAGTAAAATACCCCGTCTTTAAAGGTACTTCTGCCACTCGAAACCCTTTTCCTTAACATTATCCTGCTTCTAAACTTAACCAAATCTTAACTTTAACCAAAACCTGTTTCCAGACCTAAAAAAAATATCAGTTTCTATACCGTATCACTCCGAACGGTCCCTTCCGATCCGACGTTCTAGCATTAATCTAAGACAAGACCCTACGTCCTGTCATTTTTCAACTTTACTTCCCAAACTATTATCTATTCATTATCATATCTAATCATATTTACCACGAGACACAGTCAGAGTTAAACATAAAAACCTCTCATATGCTAAAAGCTTTCATGACCTATCACTAGTATCATATGCATTTCTTTTGCTGATTGCTGTGAGTGACCATATTTGTGCATCCTGGGCAGACAATGGGGGCGGGGCCATGCCGTAACCCCCGCCCCATCCAGGAAGTGCGTAACCGGGGCGCACACGAGGTACACTCCTGTGATTTTTGTACGTTCTGTTTCGCGTCGTGCTGCTGGACGTCGTCTGTTTTCTTACATTTCACGCAGAGAGAGTATTTTAGTAACTGAAATCTTGAATTATTTTTGAGGATGTGTTCACAGCTGTGGTTATAAAAGTGTTATTGTGTATGAACTTTTTATGAGATTTCCCACAGACTCAGCCCCAGGTTTCCTCACTAAAAACGTTGTGGTTAGTTTGAATGCAAATGTAATTATCGGCAAACGACGGCAGCAAATCAAATGTTTACATGCGGTTTATAAGGGATGCACTGATCCAGATGATTTTTTTTTTATTTCTCACTACAGTTTAACTACGACCAGTAAATAATTAATACAATAACATAGATGCGCTAATATCCTCTTCACGCTTACCAGAAGACGTTTAGAAACATGCAAACTTCACCGATTGTTGATTCCCGAACTTAACGAAACGCTAAAATTACATCTTTTTCTAATTAAGTTAGACAAATTATAATACACAAATTAATAAAAAGAAAAAAAAGAAACAGTACAATGACATCTAGATGAAGAAATCTGAGACATTTCCTCCATTTTCCCAGTTTTTTCATAGTTCCTACACTGTAAACCCGAATAAGTTACCAGAACTCCAAAAAATTGAGGCCATCGATTCTCTCGATTATTCTAAGTTCACTTAAAAGTCACAATCCTCCAGAAGTTAAAAGGTCGGACGGCTTTGCTACCTCTACCTTATGAAAACAGATGAATGAGAAGTGCTCATTTAGCTCAACTCACATATTTGCAGTTATTCTGACTTATAGTTTTTTTGTTAAGGCAACTCAGTCATTTTGAAATTGTATTGTATTTCAGCACGTGCCGTATAAATTAAGTTTATTTTTAAATCATCCCTATTAGAAACAATAGAAATAACAGAACTTTTAATGACTTAATTCTACTAACTTGTACCTCATCTAAGTTTTTAGGTTATGCTCAGTTAAACCCAGAATATTTCACTTTAATCAGAACAAAAAAATGTTAAAATTACTCAAAAAGAAGAACGTGCCACAGCAACTTGACATGATGAAGTTAGCAGGACTATTTCTAAAACTCTGGGTGTGCACAACGTAATCTACTTAATGACTTTGAATGTTCGGGTTTACGGTGAATCGCCAACGGAGCCCAAAGGAAGTCGTCATCCGCACTTTTCCCAAACATTTTCCAGTTCTGCAGCATAAGCGTGAATAGAGCCCATCAAAAAATGTTTCACTTTTTTTTCATTTTGAAGTGAGACACTGCCAGCCTGTTTCATCAGCCGGTTTCACCTCGTGGAAACCGTCTGACCTCGCAGCGTTACGATTCGTTCGCTCGGCGGTAGGCGATGTCCAAAGTGCCCTCTTTAAAACGCTAAAATCTCAAATTATAAAACAAAGAAACAGAATTTCACAATCAACTGTACTGATTTTGAACCGGGACACATTACTTTTTTTTTACGTCGGGAATGTGGATCTCTTCGTTTACTAACGTTCGTCTGCAGGACCCAATCATACATTTTGAAACAATGATATGATTCGGTGCCAAATTACACTTTATATCTGGATCTGGGGCTGGGTCTGGTCTGCCAGTGTTCGGTTTTGTGCGCGTTTGTTTGTTTTTTACTTTACTCCAACGTGCTTTTCTTGAACAAACGTACTTGAGCCACATGCAGTAATAACCAGCTGATTAGAATTTCAATGTTCTAGATCTGTAATGTTATTTTTGTGCCAGATTTAGGAAAAGAAATGAACCACTAAAACACGGAGGCTCCGCTGAAGGCGAGAGGGCCGACGCCGATTCACGCGTTTGTGACAGGCCTGTGATTGGATGCCATTTCCTTGTGGGCGGAGCCTCTGTGTTTCTCTTTATTGTGCAATGTTTAAGAGACTTCAATAAAACCAAGCTGCAATCTAACAGACTTTGAGTTGTCCATTATTGTAATACGAAGTAGTAATACGATCCGGCTCTTATATGAGTATCGGACAGTATTGGATTCAGTCACGTGATCGGAACGATTCAGGTTCACGTGTTTTTGTGGCATCGACGCGCTTTACGGCAGCCGTAAATCAAGAGCCGCTGTGTCGCTGTGTGGGACTCTTCACTACAACAAAACGAGAGTCAAACAGCGACGCAAACGCTGCAAACAAACAGTTTCTCCTGGAGGAACCAGCAGAGCCACTTTAACACGACCAATTTGATTTAGTCACTTATAAAATAATCTTCCGGACGAGTGAGATTTACAAGGCTTTTGTCGTCTAATGGACTTTTTGGAGCTTAAGTATGAACTTCCTTCACAACGCTACATTACAGAGACGGCGCTACCATCCATCCATCCATCCATCTTCTTCCGCTTATCCGGGGCCGGGTCGCGGGGGCAGCAGTCTAAGCAGGGGCTCCCAAGCTTCCTTCTCCCCAGCCACTTCCTCCAGCTCCTCCGGACGGACCCCGAGGCGTTCCCAGGCCAGCCGAGAGACATAGTCCCTCCAGCGTGTCCTGGGTCTTCCCCGGGGCCTCCTACCGGTGGGACATGCCCGGAACACCTCCCGAGGGAGGCGTCCAGGAGGCATCCGGACCAGATGCCCGAACCACCTCAGCTGGCTCCTCTCGACGTGGAGGAGCAGCGACTCTACTCCGAGCTCCTCCCGTGTGACCGAGCTCCTCACCCTATCTCTAAGGGAGCGCCCGGCCACTCTGCGGAGGAAACTCATTTCGGCCGCTTGTATCCGCGATCTCGTTCTTTCGGTCATTACCCAGAGCTCATGACCACAGGTGAGGGGAGGAACGTAGATTGAGGTAAATCGAGAGCTTCGCCTTTCGGCTCAGCTCCTCTTCACCACAACGGTCCGATACAGCGACTGCATCACTGCCGACGCCGCACCGATCCGCCTGTCAATCTCGCGCTCCATCCTCCCCTCACTCGTGAACAAGACCCCGAGATACTTGAACTCCTCCACTTGAGGCAGAGACTCCCCACCGGCGCTACCAGAGCTATAAAAAAAAGCACTCCTTAAAAGAATCAGATCGGAAACCAAAAAAAGCTTGATCGGGACATCTCTAATACAAAGACCACGAATATAAGGAACTGATGACTTTTCATTCATACATTCGGGTATAAACACAATCTTAGACCAAAGAGGGGATATTAAAGGCACTTTTAGAGGCGAGCGAGAAATCAATGATTAGGAAATGATTAAATCCAACCAGGACTGGTTCGGTAGAATTTAGCAAATATTTAAAATGGAAAAATTGACATACTCTAAAAACCCAAAGGGAAAAATTCAAAAATTAACCCAGTTTCTATCGTCCTTTTGTACCGACTGTTATCTCCTGACTTCACTGTACTCACTGAATTTGTTTAATGGGTGAAATGTCTGGGAAATGCTTCCAAGTTAGACACCTTACACTTTTGTTTGTTTGTTTTTGTTGTTTAAAAAAAAAAAAAAGGTCAGAAAAAGAATTGGATTTTTAAAATATTACTGATTGTAAAGAGTGAGGGGAGGATGGAGCGTGAGATTGACAGGCGGATCGGTGCAGCGTCGGCAGTGATGCAGTCGCTGTATCGGACCGTTGTGGTGAAGAGGAGCTGAGCCGAAAGGCGAAGCTCTCGATTTACCGGTCAATCTACGTTCCTCCCCTCACCTATGGTCATGAGCTCTGGGTAATGACCGAAAGAACGAGATCGCGGATACAAGCGGCCGAAATGAGTTTCCTCCGCAGAGTGGCCGGGCGCTCCCTTAGAGATAAGGTGAGGAGCTCGGTCACACGGGAGGAGCTCGGAGTAGAGTCGCTGCTCCTCCACGTCGAGAGGAGCCAGCTGAGGTGGTTCGGGCATCTGGTCCGGATGCCTCCTGGACGCCTCCCTCGGGAGGTGTTCCGGGCATGTCCCACCGGTAGGAGGCCCCGGGGAAGACCCAGGACACGCTGGAGGGACTATGTCTCTCGGCCTGGGAACGCCTCGGGGTCCGTCCGGAGGAGCTGGAGGAAGTGGCTGGGGAGAAGGAAGCTTGGGAGCCCCTGCTTAGACTGCTGCCCCCGCGACCCGGCCCCGGATAAGCGGAAGAAGATGGATGGATGATTGTAAAGATGCCAGCCTTTTCTAATTAAAAAAAAAGAAAAAGATTAAATTAAAAAAGAGTTCTTATAGGATGAAGTGTCTTGCCCAAAGAGGCCACAACCACAAGCACCCTTCAGGTAAAAGGCAATGAAGAAACGCAAATGGAAAAAACTATGCACATATATTTTCACTAGAAGAATCACACATTTATATAATATTTTGAGGCAAAATACACGTTTCATATCCCTGGGCCGCCACAGTCATTTGAAATGAACAGACACATGTTATAGTCTTTCACAGTGAAGTGGCTACACATGAATGAAGTGAATAATTACAGGGTAAATATCATAAAGAGTTAATAAAAATACAATGAGTGTAAAGTCTTGTGCCTACTAGTCATACTCGGCCCTACTCGACTTGACCTGGTTGTTTTATTGTACTCTGCTGAATCATTGGCAGGAGTCTCCAACCTTTTTCCTCTGGTGAACTACCTTTACAAAACGAAAAGGCTACAGACTTGTTTTACTGAGTAGCTCTTTACTCGAGAAAGAGCTATGGATGGAGTACATTTAGATGCCTATTAAACATAAGCCATTATACATGTATGATTGCACAACTTAGGAATCAAAATGGCACATTTACAGTGGTAATTAATCAGATTTGAGTGATTAAGCGCAGAAACCCTTTGGTGAGCTGCTTGGAAGGGGGTGAAGAGTCACTTGTGGCCCCCGGGCTTATGCTTAATTACATTTCATAATTCACATTCGTACCTAATTTCCCCTAATTACACAATTTTGGTTTCATAATTTGACTTCCTGATTGGAAACCGGCAGCAGATGCGACATACGAAGCGCGACACATTTCATAACCGTTACCTGTCAGCCTCTCGCTGGCAAAACGACGCTCTGAGCAGCAAACATGTTTGAAGGACGTCTTCCTTTTTGGTATTTGCGTTTGTTCAACAGCAAACAGTTTCAAGCATCGCTATCGCAGCATCACAGGTGCAATATGGGCGGGGATTTGTGGTGATGTAACGGTGGCGGCCGAGGGTCCGAAATGAGGACGCATAACAGACGTCCGGACAGAAGGCTCTAAGACCAGACTGTCCGGCCGAAATCCGAACAAATGGTCACCCTACCCGAGCTCCAGGTTGGAGATCCCTGCTCTGTGGAAACTTCCCTCAGCAAAACCACTTCCACTACAGTAAAAACAGTCGCTTCCAGCCTGGCCTGGTTATAACCCGACCGAGCAGGTAATAAAACTGTACCCGGTAGTAGTTTAGAAGTTCTCGTGGAAATGCTCCAAATCTGGGCTAGAGTAGAGGAGGCCTAAACCACCGTCTAAATCACCATGTGCAGAAACTGTTTGAGGATTTTTATTTATTTTATTGTATAAGAAATGACACAAATAAACCTCTTTAATAATAAAGTCACATTAAAGGGCCCGTAGGTATATACAAATACAGACCTGGAGTCACGTTTTGTTTCATTCACACATGTTTAACACACAAATCCTTCATATTTAGGCTGAGGTCTTACCTCAAACAGAAAACACTCCACTCCATACACCTTCTCTAGAAACATTAGGATCATTTCAGCCCTGGAATTTCCCATCTCCACTGAACTAAACGTAAAAGGAGTTGTTAACATGAAAACTACCACTTCACAAGGTGTTTTAAGCTCTGGAGATGTAGAAAGACTAATAATAAAGGGTTATTCAAACAAAACACAGCTTTAGGTATGTTTATGGCAGGGGTGCCCAAACTTTTTTCATCTAGGGCCATATATTAAAACACAGAGCAGCGTGAGGGCCGATCGAGGGTCATAGACTGGAGGTCAAAACTGTGAGTAATTAAAATCTGTGCATTTATAACAGGTTTAAATGACCCTCCAGACCTTTGTTCAGGCTTAGACCCTCAAAAGGACAAACTACATTTGCTTGATCAAGGTAGATTTCAAAAACGTGCAATAAAAAGCACTACTTGTGGTAGTATGGGCCAATTCACCTGGAAGCCTGAGGGCCAAAAACAACTGGTCTGAGGGCCACATTTGGCCCCCGGGCCATAGTTTGGACATGCCTGGTTTATAGTGACGTAACATGGCTTAAAGTTCACATGAAACAATTTTACGTTATATAGGACCCTTAAATAACATGTAAGTAAGTCTAAATTATAAAACATTTGTATTATTCACTGATAACTGTTCAGAATGAAAGCATGAACAGAAAATTGTAGCTTTAACGGAAACATGTTTTTAAATAAATACTTTTCCTCTACTCCTTGTCGTGGTGTGGTCCATGAAGAATCGAGGGTAGAAGTTATAGAGCCAAGTTTCATATTTGGAAACCCGGGAGAGCGACCAAAGGGCCAATCAGGAGCGAGGTTGTTGGAACTGACCTTGAGTAAAGAATCCCCCTGATTGGTCTGGTTTTACCAAAATGAAAAGCCAGAAAAGTTAAAAGGACAGTTCCGAATTTTGTCTTACCCACTCCACAGAGCATCTGAGGCAAAACGATCATAACGCCAGACTGTCCGTGTGAATATCTGTGTTGATGGAATAATTTTTGACGTAAAACCAACCTTGCATTTGAAGTAGGCTGACCAGACGTCCCTGTTTACCCGGGACAGTCCCAGTTTTGAGCCCTGTGTCCCCTGTCCCGGCAGATTTATCCAAAACCAGTGATTGGTCCCAGTTTTATACAAGAAATGTCCCTGACCAATCTGATCCCTGCCAGCAGTAAAGAGAGGCATAGATTGTCATTTGTTTAGGTAAAATACAGAAAAGCTACTTAAAAATCCCCAAAACACAAAGAAAATGTGACTATACTGACTCACATTAGTGCCAAGTGCAGAACAATTTTGCTTAATTACGCACGTTTTGCAATTTTATTATTACCAACCAACCCAAACCAGGGATGTCCCAGTTTTTTATTTTGAAAATCTGAAGATCTGAAAAATTTGAAGGATTTATGTCTGAGCAGCAGCAGTGAGTTGTACTTCCTGATAGAAGCTCGGCAGAGGCGGACTGATATATGAGAAAATAGTCCCTCAACATGCGACGATTCAGGCGACGCAAGGTTAGTTTTATTTCAGACATTATTCTAGCGACACAGACGTTCACACGGACAGTCTGGAGTTCTAATAGTTTTTCCTCGGGTCTGTGGAGTGGGTCAGACTGTTTTTAGTGGCAGGACGACTGTGGCCATTGACATGCACTAGCCTAGCACCAGCAACCTCTGCAAATACAAGGACTGGATGGAAGATTTTAAAAAGTGTCTCCACACGTCTCCAACACTCTGACTCACGAGGAAATGAGGCCCTATGTCCAAAATTCCCAACTGTCCCTTTAAGTAGTAGAGCTCAGACTGGACATACTTCTGGATAACTGGGTGGGATGATTCTACCTGTTCAACATCTTCTCGTTTGTGTTTTTTGTCCTGCTTTAATAAAACATCCACGGCGTCCATTCGTCCTGGTGTCCTGGCTTCTGCTCTGGCGGCGCTGGTTCTCCCGGGTGGGCTGATGGATCCGCCGGTGGTTGTTCTGGGTGGGACGGGCCGCCAGGAAGTGCCGGTTGTCCTGGCGGTGATGAGTCTTCGGAGTGGGCAGGGTTTATGGGGTGGGATGGGTTTTCTGGGTGAAACTGTGCAGCCGGGTAGGACGGGTCTTCTGAGTGGCCTGGGTTTACGGGGTGGAATGGGTTCGCCGGGTAGGCTGGGCCTGCGGGGTGGGACGGGTTTACTTGTTGAAAATGGGTGCCGGATTGTGACAGGAGGGCTGGGTGCGACGGGTTTTCCGAGTGGGTTTGGATGGCCGGATAAGGTGGCGGTATGGGGCGAGCGGGGTTTGGTGGGTACGACTGGTTCTCTGACGGGGTGGGGCTTACACTGTGCTGTGCTGGGTCCACTGTTTGCCCTTCTTTGGGACCTTCTGCTCCCATTTCTGGTCCCTGCGCCGTCTGCCCTGGTTCCTCCTCTACCTTGTCCACCTGCTCTCCTCCGGCTCCCCCCATCCCTGCCTCCTCTCTGGGGTTTGGGGTGGTCGCTTCTCCCTGCGCCGGGTGCTTATCTCCTCCCTGCTGGGCGCTGCTCTCTTCGCTGGACGACGGCTTCTTGGTGGTGGACGTCTTGGTGGTTCTAGCGGTAGTTTTGGGCGTGGTCCTTGTGGTGGATGGTCTACTGGTGGGCCTGACTTGGGGCCGGTTGTTGGGGCGGGGCGGTGGTCGGCTGCCCGGGCGGCCTGGGGACCCTGGGTGGGGTCTGCCGGGTTGAGGTCGGTGCTGGGAGCCGCTGTTGGAGCCGCTGTTCGGGGGTCTGTTACCGGGGCGGCGGCAGGCGGGGGCAGGGCCGGCGCAGGCGGGCGGCACCAGGGTGTGGTTGAAGCGGGCGCTGGCCATGCACACGGCCGTGGTTCTGTCGCAGACGCACTGGAGTTTATCGCACACGGACACGCCCACACCTGAGGACACAGCGGGTCAGTCAGGCTCAAAGGAACGGAAAGGTTCTGGGGTTTAAATACAGAGAACGTGCATGTTTTAAAGTCATTGGTTACGCTTCGTTTAGGGACCACTTATTATTAACTAGAAGCAAGGGTTAATTACAGCTTTCTTAAAACTTACAAAGCGCATGTACTTGGCCTTACAGATCAAATCCATTAACAAGTTTAACAGAATTAAGCCAGTGACAACTTGCAGTAAATGCTATTGTACAAATACTGTTTAAAGTCTCATCAAGTGTTTTATGCAAGCAGAAAATGTGAACAATTATAAGTAAACGAAGGATCAGAGTGCAGACGAAATGAAACTAAACAGAAGCAGGTCCCTATGTTCTGAAGCAGGACAGTGTCCGGAGTTGGTCAGTGTCAGGTGTTGGTCAGTGTCAGTGTCAGGAGTTGGTCAGTGTCAGGTGTTGGTCAGTGTCAGTGTCAGGAGTTGGTCAGTGTCAGGTGTTGGTCAGTGTCAGGTGTTGGTCAGTGTCAGTGTCAGGGGTTGGTCAGTGTCAGGTGTTGGTCAGTGTCAGGAGTTGGTCAGTGTCAGGTGTTGGTCAGTGTCAGGAGTTGGTCAGTGTCAGGAGTTGGTCAGTGTCAGGGGTTGGTCAGTGTCAGGGGTTGGTCAGTGTCAGGGGTTGGTCAGTGTCAGTGTCAGGGGTTGGTCAGTGTCAGGTGTTGGTCAGTGTCAGGGGTTGGTCAGTGTCAGGGGTTGGTCAGTGTCAGGAGTTGGTCAGTGTCAGGTGTTGGTCAGTGTCAGGGGTTGGTCAGTGTCAGGAGTTGGTCAGTGTCAGGTGTTGGTCAGTGTCAGGGGTTGGTCAGTGTCAGTGTCAGGGGTTGGTCAGTGTCAGGTGTTGGTCAGTGTCAGGGGTTGGTCAGTGTCAGTGTCAGGGGTTGGTCAGTGTCAGGGGTTGGTCAGTGTCAGGGGTTGGTCAGTGTCAGGGGTTGGTCAGTGTCAGGAGTTGGTCAGTGTCAGGTGTTGGTCAGTGTCAGGGGTTGGTCAGTGTCAGGAGTTGGTCAGTGTCAGGGGTTGGTCAGTGTCAGGGGTTGGTCAGTGTCAGGTGTTGGTCAGTGTCAGGAGTTGGTCAGTGTCAGGGGTTGGTCAGTGTCAGGTGTTGGTCAGTGTCAGTGTCAGGGGTTGGTCAGTGTCAGGTTTTGGTCAGTGTCAGGAGTTGGTCAGTGTCAGGAGTTGGTCAGTGTCAGGGGTTGGTCAGTGTCAGGGGTTGGTCAGTGTCAGGTGTTGGTCAGTGTCAGGAGTTGGTCAGTGTCAGGTGTTGGTCAGTGTCAGGAGTTGGTCAGTGTCAGGGGTTGGTCAGTGTCAGGTGTTGGTCAGTGTCAGTGTCAGGGGTTGGTCAGTGTCAGGGGTTGGTCAGTGTCAGGGGTTGGTCAGTGTCAGTGTCAGGGGTTGGTCAGTGTCAGGAGTTGGTCAGTGTCAGGGGTTGGTCAGTGTCAGGGGTTGGTCAGTGTCAGGAGTTGGTCAGTGTCAGGGGTTGGTCAGTGTCAGGAGTTGGTCAGTGTCAGGGGTTGGTCAGTGTCAGGGGTTGGTCAGTGTCAGGAGTTGGTCAGTGTCAGTGTCAGGGGTTGGTCAGTGTCAGGTGTTGGTCAGTGTCAGGGGTTGGTCAGTGTCAGTGTCAGGGGTTGGTCAGTGTCAGGTGTTGGTCAGTGTCAGGGGTTGGTCAGTGTCAGGGGTTGGTCAGTGTCAGGGGTTGGTCAGTGTCAGGAGTTGGTCAGTGTCAGGTGTTGGTCAGTGTCAGGGGTTGGTCAGTGTCAGGAGTTGGTCAGTGTCAGGTGTTGGTCAGTGTCAGGGGTTGGTCAGTGTCAGGTGTTGGTCAGTGTCAGGAGTTGGTCAGTGTCAGGGGTTGGTCAGTGTCAGGTGTTGGTCAGTGTCAGTGTCAGGGGTTGGTCAGTGTCAGGTTTTGGTCAGTGTCAGGAGTTGGTCAGTGTCAGGAGTTGGTCAGTGTCAGGGGTTGGTCAGTGTCAGGGGTTGGTCAGTGTCAGGAGTTGGTCAGTGTCAGGTGTTGGTCAGTGTCAGGAGTTGGTCAGTGTCAGGGGTTGGTCAGTGTCAGGTGTTGGTCAGTGTCAGTGTCAGGGGTTGGTCAGTGTCAGGGGTTGGTCAGTGTCAGGGGTTGGTCAGTGTCAGTGTCAGGGGTTGGTCAGTGTCAGGTGTTGGTCAGTGTCAGGGGTTGGTCAGTGTCAGGGGTTGGTCAGTGTAAACAGACTCACACTTGGGCTTGCCGCCCTCACAGGAGATGTGAGCGTTGAGTTTGCGCTCGGACCTACAGCCCATGGAGCTGATCTGCCTCAGACAGCACTGGTGGAAGAAGCAGCACCTGCAGCAAAACACACAGACCACTGAGCTCATGTCACAGTCTCAAAATATCAATCAAAATACAAGAAGGAAAGTGAAGACGTGAGGCTTTGCTTTTGTACCAATAACGTGCTGTTTTTGACATGTCGAGCATAAGGAAACATGGTGTTAAAATGACTGACTGAGATTCAGAAGCAGGACCACACCTCAGCTGCCCCCTGCTGCTGTCCAGCCAACCACAGCTCAGTCCAACCACACCTTCAGTTACCCAGAAGCCCTATTTATACAGGCCTCTCCTGAAAACACCATGTCTCTAGTTCATCCTTCAGCCTGAATACATCATCTACAAACGAGGGAGTCCTGAATCGACCAGGCGACCACCTGAGACAGACGTCCTGAGTCTCCTCTCAAACATCACATCCATCGTCAGTAAATGTCTTTATCATATACCACTGTTGTGGCCCTGGCTTTGTTCATTTTAAATCACAATGTTGTCCTTACCGGTCGAGCTGGTCCTGGGGCTGCCCGCCGCCCTCCTGTCCGCAGTAGCAGCCGTACATCTCGTACTCGTACGGGCACCGACCGCTGGCACAGTGCAGCATCTGCCCCAGAGCCTCCAGCTGCTTGAGGGGACGACCGTCTTTACCGTACACTGTGAGGGAGCGGCTGCACTCTGAAACACGCCAGGGAAGTGTGCAGTTACTATACATAGTCTACTGGAAATGAGTTCATGCAGACTGACGGGACACTAGAACTGTCAGGGTTTAGCAAAAGACAAAATTGGTGCGCAGCCCTGACAAGTTAGAAACAGGGTTAAGGTTAAGACAGAAGTAACAGTCCTGGCCCCAGAGGAGAGGAGCCTACTGCGCAAAAAAATGAATGTGTGTGTTCTGTATACAGACACTATGACAGTACCTGGAGTATGTGTGTACTATACAACTCTAGGATAGTACCTGTAGTATCTGGCTGTAGCTGGATGTCAGTCAGACCCACAGACTGGAGCAGGGACCAGGCGAAGAAGGGCACACTCCTCTTCCTCTCCTCCCTCATCTCTGAAAACACAACAAACATAATTATCTTCTCATAAACAACATGGCCCCACACGCTAATGTAAGCACACATTTAAATATGGTCACGTTAGATTTAGTTTAGTTTAGTTTAGTCTTTATTTGAAGGGACAATGTACAGATACATTAAGTTTAAAAAAACAGAGATGTTCTGCACCAGATTATAGCTAGATAGCTAGTTTCCGTCTGCAGTCCCTAATTTACAGGAGTAAATAATACATCATTTAAGCTAAACAATAAGAGCAGTATTTCATAGCACCAGTCTGACACAAACACTCTCACAAACACGGCATCTCATTCATACCTTAGCATTGGATTCAAATTTTTAACACATTCGCACTCGCATGCTGTCCATTATACAACATTTCAGTCCTATTTCATTCAGCGGTAAAAATTTACAGTACAGGGCGGCTTTGGGAGGATTTTGTGTGACTTGCGGACTGCCTGTTACACCAGCTACAGTATCCTGCAGTAAATATGTGACCAAGGCAGCAGGTTTCACGTCTAATCCCCTGACCACTGCTGCAGACGCGACGTCCTGGTGGATTCTTCCTGTAAACCCACACCTCACAGAGGTCAGAGGTCAGTGTGACTCCGTGAATCCTGATCTGCATTAAACTTGCAGTCAGTGTCCATCTGGTGACAGAATGAGGCCATGATTTATGGAGCTAAAAACAGTGTAGGGTTTGTACCTGAGTAACGTCTGAGGCTGAGCACACAAACCAAAGCACTGGTCCAGGTACGAGTTTGATAAGGGAACAATGTTCAAACATGGTTAAAAGCTCAAAAGATCTTTAAAACCTTAAAAACTTTTAACGTCCTACTAAAGGGAGCAGTATCGAAAAAGTAGTGACGGTTTCTTTGGGAGATGTGCATGACGTCTTCTGAAGCATTTGTCTGTACACTGAGTTCTGTGTTTCCTGTATGGACATGTGTGTAAGGACATGTGTGTATGGACATGTGTGTAAGGACATGTGTGTATGGACATGTGTGTATGGACATGTGTGTAAGGACATGTGTGTAAGGACATGTGTGTATGGACATGTGTGTAAGGACATGTGTGTATGGACATGTGTGTATGGACATGTGTGTATGGACATGTGTGTATGGACATGTGTGTAAGGACATGTGTGTAAGGACATGTGTGTATGGACATGTGTGTAAGGACATGTGTGTAAGGACATGTGTGTATGGACATGTGTGTATGGACATGTGTGTATGGACATGTGTGTAAGGACATGTGTGTATGGACATGTGTGTATGGACATGTGTGTAAGGACATGTGTGTAAGGACATGTGTGTATGGACATGTGTGTATGGACATGTGTGTATGGACATGTGTGTAAGGACATGTGTGTATGGACATGTGTGTATGGACATGTGTGTATGGACATGTGTGTAAGGACATGTGTGTATGGACATGTGTGTATGGACATGTGTGTAAGGACATGTGTGTAAGGACATGTGTGTATGGACATGTGTGTATGGACATGTGTGTATGGACATGTGTGTAAGGACATGTGTGTAAGGACATGTGTGTATGGACATGTGTGTATGGACATGTGTGTATGGACATGTGTGTAAGGACATGTGTGTAAGGACATGTGTGTAAGGACATGTGTGTATGGACATGTGTGTATGGACATGTGTGTATGGACATGTGTGTATGGACATGTGTGTAAGGACATGTGTGTATGGACATGTGTGTATGGACATGTGTGTAAGGACATGTGTGTAAGGACATGTGTGTAAGGACATGTGTGTAAGGACATGTGTGTATGGACATGTGTGTATGGACATGTGTGTATGGACATGTGTGTATGGACATGTGTGTATGGACATGTATGTATGGACATGTGTGTATGGACATGTGTGTATGGACATGTGTGTATGGACATGTGTGTATGGACATGTGTGTAAGGACATGTGTGTATGGACATGTGTGTATGGACATGTGTGTAAGGACATGTGTGTAAGGACATGTGTGTATGGACATGTGTGTATGGACATGTGTGTATGGACATGTATATATGGACATGTGTGTATGGACATGTGTGTATGGACATGTGTGTAAGGACATGTGTGTATGGACATGTGTGTAAGGACATGTGTGTATGGACATGTGTGTATGGACATGTGTGTAAGGACATGTGTGTAAGGACATGTGTGTAAGGACATGTGTGTATGGACATGTGTGTATGGACATGTGTGTATGGACATGTATATATGGACATGTGTGTATGGACATGTGTGTATGGACATGTGTGTATGGACATGTGTGTATGGACATGTGTGTAAGGACATGTGTGTATGGACATGTGTGTATGGACATGTGTGTAAGGACATGTGTGTAAGGACATGTGTGTATGGACATGTGTGTATGGACATGTATATATGGACATGTGTGTATGGACATGTGTGTATGGACATGTATATATGGACATGTGTGTATGGACATGTATATATGGACATGTGTGTATGGACATGTGTGTATGGACATGTGTGTATGGACATGTGTGTATGGACATGTATATATGGACATGTGTGTAAGGACATGTGTGTATGGACATGTGTGTAAGGACATGTGTGTATGGACATGTGTGTATGGACATGTGTGTAAGGACATGTGTGTAAGGACATGTGTGTATGGACATGTGTGTATGGACAGGTGTGTATGGACATGTGTGTAAGGACATGTGTGTAAGGACATGTGTGTATGGACATGTGTGTAAGGACATGTGTGTATGGACATGTGTGTAAGGACATGTGTGTATGGACATGTGTGTAAGGACATGTGTGTATGGACATGTGTGTATGGACATGTGTGTAAGGACGTGTGTATGGACATGTGTGTATGGACATGTGTGTAAGGACGTGTGTAAGGACATGTGTGTATGGACATGTGTGTATGGACATGTGTGTATGGACATGTGTGTATGGACATGTGTGTATGGACATGTGTGTAAGGACGTGTGTATGGACATGTATATATGGACATGTGTGTAAGGACATGTGTGTATGGACATGTGTGTATGGACATGTGTGTATGGACATGTGTGTAAGGACGTGTGTATGGACATGTGTGTAAGGACATGTGTGTATGGACATGTGTGTATGGACATGTGTGTATGGACATGTGTGTATGGACAGGTGTGTATGGACATGTGTGTAAGGACATGTGTGTATGGACATGTGTGTATGGACATGTGTGTAAGGACGTGTGTATGGACATGTGTGTATGGACATGTGTGTAAGGATATTATCATATACATTATGTGTGTTTCTGTGTTTACCATCTGCCTCTAAACATGGACCCTCCTCCTCTTCTTCTCTTCCATCTCTGGGTTCCTCTGGTTTCTCTTCTTTCTTCTCTTCTGGTTTGTCGTCTTTCTTCTCCTCTTCCCCATCTTTCACCTGCTCTTTCTTTTCCTCTTCCTTTTCTTTCGCCTCCTCCTTCTTCTCCTCTCCCTCTTCTTTCTTCTCCTCTCCCTCTTCTTTCTTCTCCTCTCCCTCTTCTTTCTTCTCCTCTCCCTCTTCTTTCTTCTCCTCTCCCTCCTCCTTCTTCTCCTCTCCCTCTTCTTTCTTCTCCTCTCCCTCTTCCTTCTTCTCCTCTCCCTCTTCTTTCTTCTCCTCTCCCTCTTCCTTCTTCTCCTCTCCCTCCTCCTTCTTCTCCTCTCCCTCTTCTTTCTTCTCCTCTCCCTCTTCTTTCTTCTCCTCCTCCTCTCGTACCTCCTCTGGTGGTTCCTCTGTGGGGTCAGGAGCAGACGGTGCGGTGAGGAGCTCCGGAGGCCGTGGCTCAGATGTGGTCGGAGCTGCAACAAGTTTCATGATTTAAAAGCCGAACACGACCAAAAAACCTCACTACGGAACTTTTCTGTTGCTATGGCTGTGCCCGGAAACATCCACATGTGGCAAAATGTGATGTCTGGATCAGAAAGCTCACAATGTTTAACACTGGAGGCAAACTGCAGGATGTTTAGTACTTATGTTGGTCTATTCTCAAACCAGTGACCAGCGAATGAAACACTGTGACTGAATTGTGTTTCGTTTCATTCACACGTCACAGATTTTATTATCCAGATGATTCCAGTGAAGGTGTATGGAGTTTAAAAACACAGTGGAGCACTTCCTGTATCACCATGTTACTGTGAGAATGTAACAAAACACAACTCCCGGTCTGTTTGTGATGAGGAAACAACGTTATAACACAAAAAAATAGCGTAACATGAGCCCTTTACATAAGAGTTAGACGTTGTTGTGCTTCCCTGACCCTCACCTGGAGTTAGGGGCCTCAGAGCTCCTGTAGGCCTCACAGTCCCGGGGGGGCTGTGGTCCGGGGTCAGTCCCGGAGGAGAGGCTGTGGTTGGGGTGAGTGCAGAAGGGGGCGGCACGGGGCCAAACGCCGGGGCCGTGGCGGGGGAGGTGGTGGCTGCGCCGGTGAACAGGTCGGCTCCTGAGAACATGGTGCACTGGACATTAACACACACATTTCTCTGATCTGGCCGAGAGTTTAACACTGATATCAGGTTATTCGTCTTGTTTTCAGATTTATTATCGACTCACTAGTTCTGAGACGGCTTCATTCATGTCTAGAGGTCATTTATTTTAAGATAAGTTGTCAAGTGAATTTACAGAGCTTAATCTGCAGGACAATGCTCAGGATGTTCTATGAGTCTATGGTGGCCAGTGCATCATGTACGCTGTAGTCTGCTGGGGCAGCAGTCTGCGCGTGAGGGACACTAATAGACTCGAGAAGATCATTAGGAAGGCTGGACATGTTGTGGGGGAGGAGCTGGACTCTCTGGCGGTGGTGTTGGACAGGAGAATGCTGGACAAAATCTGGACTATCCTGGACTCTCCCCCCCCCCTCCACAAGGTGCTGGCCAATCAGAGGAGCTCTTTCAGCCATAGACTGCGGCTGCCGCGCTGCTCCACTGAGAGACACAGGAAATCTGTCCTGCCTGTCGCCATCAAACTGTTGAACGCTGCACTTTAACTCACAAACTACTCAATCCTTTTCATCCTATTCCCTGCTCACACATGTATATAGTCATAAATATGTCACTGATGTAAATAGTTTCCCAGAGAGAGCTATTTTATCTTTTATCTATTGTATTTAGCTTATTTTGTAACTTGTTTGATGTACATGCTCTTGGTCGGTTGCATCTGTAACGAAGAAAATTTCCCCTCGGGGATGAATAAAAGTAATTCTGATTCTGATTCTGATTAACAAATTTATTAGACCGCCACCCAATATAAGGTGTTTGCCGCTGCTTTCATACGTAATTTAACAGTATTTCTGTTTGCCAAAATATCTTTTTATGTTTCTATAATGGGTAATCCTCCAGTATATGGGTCAATGACGTATAAGGATTTTCAACAAATATAAAAAATATTAGTTTCTGTTAAACTTTTTCACATATTTCCAGTGTCAGGAGCATAAATCTGTGTTTAACATTTATATGAATCATTTTTAGTGTAAAATGTCATGTGGTGCGACCGAGAATAACCTAAAAAATCTAAAATTGTTTTATTTTCTAAAACATGGTTGGGATATTAATCTAAGCTCTGAGTAATATGAAGTGTGTAGAAACAAACTGTTGCGTTTCTTTAGATTTTTAATGCAGATTGATATTTTCTTTTGCTCCAATATGACAGTCGCCTGCTTGTGTTTAATGAACAAACTACTGCCCTGGAAAATGCAGAAAATGAAGAAAAATGCCTAAAGAACCATTCACCCAAGTCGACTTGGTCTGTTATTAAACTCCAGCCATAGAATTCCTGCTGTTATTAGTCGCACCACATGATGCACGGTTGCACCACATGACATTTAACACTTTAAGGACAAAAAACATGCAGAATAACTCAGGATTTCTGAAAAAAATGATTTGGTTCCCTGGAGCTCAGAGGTGCTACAGAAATGTGGTGAAATATTATGAAATTTGAACCTTTTTAACTGAGGAAACTGCAACTGGACAGAAAATGTAGGCGTCATGTCACTGACACATATACAAGATCTTTTTATCAAAACCAGATCTTTAAGGCTAAAATAGAACTATTGTTGCTTTCCATAAATTTTCAAGTTTAATGTTTTCCAAAGTTTCATCCAAAGTCAGTCTCTGGGAGCAGCTGAAACTATTTGGAACAATAACAAAAGAGACTTTGCAAAACGACATAAAAACAAAGCAGCAAGAACACAGCTGTTATCTGCGCCAAAGGATCACACTAAATATTCACATTTTTGGTTATTTGGTTTGTCGACAAGGACTATTTTGCTATTCCAGATGGTCATTTTCTTAATGAATAACAATAAAATATATAGATACACTTTATGTTTTCTTGTTTTCATGGTGGAAACTAAGCACTGTCCATGCAGCAAGATAATGTCACTACTTTTAAGTCATTTTTTGATAGATTTAAGTGTTTATATCGTAAACCTTTTTTGCCGTGCAGTGTGGGTGAAGTGTCTTGCCTCGGGACACAACAGCACTTCCACATTTTCCAGAACTAGAACTACCCCGTGGCTTCAGAGCTTTGACGAGATCCGGCGTTAGTTCATCAGGCATGTCCGTACGAAAAGGATTCTATCGCTCGGTTCATTCAGAATGTTCTTTGTGTGTGTAATTAGTCCGAGCAGGAGCCAAACGCTGCTGAACTCCACGGGTCGTGATATTTTCCTCTGTGTAGAACATGAGGAAATGTAATTAAACATGGTTGAACTTTTCCGAGCGTTTAAAGCGGAAAGGGCAGCATTTGTATCAGCCTGACTCCCACACACTGCAGTCAGAGGGACGTGAAGTGAATACTGTGATACTCTGACGCCTGCCGGACTATCAGGTTTGTTACCTGTAGGGGGCGCTGGTGTCGTCCTCACAGTGGCGTCCGCAGAGATGTGCACAGTGGGAGCTGAAAAACACAAACAAAGACTCGGTACAGATGTAAATGTTCATATTTTTTCTGACCAGGACCGAAGCCCGATGGATGTTAGAGTCTGACCTGGTGCTGGGGCTGTGGGCTCTTCTCTGGAGCCGAGTTCAGGGACTGTGGGTAAAACCAGCGCTGGTGTTGGGGCTGCTGCATTCACCGTCTCTGGAGCAGATGCTAAAAAGAGAATACGCAAGGCAAAGTTTATTTGCACAATTATCCATCCGTCTATCTTCTTCTGCTTTATCCGGCTGGGTCACGGGGGCAGCACTTTGCAGCCCAGTCCTCCGTGCACCTGACCCTTTGTTATTTCTATGTAAGACACTCTGCATGGACAACATGGACCACGATTAAAGCACAGGCCCCACTGTGCTTCAAAGCCGTGATGAATCTGTGGAAAAGTACAGTTCTTTCATCACTGCACAAGCAAAAATGGAAAACAAACTGCGCTATGCTCACGAAGTCTTATTTGTACAGTTAATTTAAGCACAATTTGTACACACGGTAATTCAAAGTGCTTTACAGAATAAGGAATGCATTAAAGTCACAATACAAACAAATCAAAACAGAGAGAGACATTAAATGAGACAGAAGAATGCGGAATGAAAAATGAAAACCTTTCAGTCATATGCACAGATAAACAGAACTGTTTTGAGCCTGGATTTAAACAGAGGCAGAGTCTGTGTCACATGTTCAGACTGTTCCAGGTTTTAGCTGCAAGAGTCTGAAACTCTGACTCCCCGAGTTTAGTCCTGACTCTGGGACCAGCAGGAGACCGGGACTAAACCAGGACTAAACCAGGACTAAACCAGGACTAAACCAGGACTAAACCAGGACTAAACCAGGACTAAACCAGGACTAAACCAGGACTACAGCAGGAGGCCGGTCCCTGAGCTCCTCAGATGCAGATGGTTCATGTGGCTCTAACATGTCACAGATGGACTTTGGAGAGACTTGTGCAGGAGCAGAGCCGCTTTAAAGTCTCTGAGCCACAGGGGGCAGTGCAGAGACCTGAGACCAGGACTTATGTGCTCGGACTTCCTGGTTTGAGAAACATTAAATTGTAGCTGTAAAGGAGATGTACGTAGTGTTTTAAAAAAGGAACAGGAATCACAACTGAACCTGTGTTGCCAGTGCCTAAACCTGCACATCACCTGTAATCATGAATCACAGCATGTTCACATGAAGCCTTTTAAGCTCTGGCAGCACAGGTTCAGATATGATGGGGGTTTTGCTCTAGTTCTGCTTGTAGATGTCGCTGTGACATGTCCGAAGACTTAGAAGAATTACTACTCGGAGCTCGAGGGATCAGGATGCAGCCCGAACTGTCCACATATAAAATAAACAGAGACCTGAAGAATATAAAGTATGAGGACAGAAGTAGGACCAGAGCAGAACATAGCAGGAAAAAACTAAACTAAAACAGGGCTAAAACAAGACTTCTCCCATGAGGCTTTCCTTCGTTAAACTGATAAATGGGGGAATGGACATGGTCAGGGCTATTTTAACACCTCCTCCCCCAAACCCGCTCCTGTCACATCTCAGAGCAGGTGTTTAAAGAAGCAAAATGCTTCTTTCGTGATATTATGTGTATAATATCTCACTCATTTCTGCAGACTTGACCTCTTCCCCCTCTTCCTCCTCCTCTTTCCCTCTCTCCTCCTCCTCTTCTTCCTCCACTTTCACCACAGACTGTGTGGGCGTCACACTGGTCACAGCAGTCGTGGTCAGCAGAGCATCAAAACCTGGTACACAGAAAATATACATTCAATATGTGAAGTTACAGTTAAAGTACATGTGAAATTAACTTTTTGAGCCTTTATGTTTTACTGTGCCATCATCAAAAACATACCTGGTATTTTGTTTCATTCCTGCTTGTTTCATTAATCCAGTAACCAAAGTCTCAAAAGCCTCAAAAATGCTGCGTTCACATTTGGTCCAGATTGTTGCGTCACAAAAAAGATCCCTAATTGTGCAGTTTTTAGTCCTTAAATGATCAGAAGACTCATTCTATGGTCAAATTATATTCACAAAAACACATGCCTCAGCAGAACATTCACAGACTACAGTTGTTTTTCTCATTGTCAATTCGCATGGTTGACAGCAGGGGGAGCTGATAAAGTATATTTTACAGATCATCATCATGAGGTGTCTTGTCTGGAACAGGCTTTGACGGCCATGGCTCTCTCCATCTGTCTCTTTCATTCGAGGCATTCATGAATTGGTTGTTGTTTAGTGCCTTTGCTGTTGCCCAGTTGTTTAACCTGTCTGCACAGGTTTCTCGCTGTCGACCTCTACTTCTTCTCCCCTCGATCTTTCCTGTCATGCTGAGATGTTCCAATCCACCTTTTCTGTAGACACGGCCCATGAATTTCATCTGTCTTTTTCTTATTGTTTTAATTAAAGATTTTTCTTTCTTTGCCATTTCCAGCACCTCTTGATTAGATTTCTTTTCTGTCCACGGTATCTTTAATAATCTCCTTAAAAACCACATTTCGGTTGCCTCCAGTTTCTTCCTTAACTTGTTGGTGATTGTCCAGCATTCACAGCCGTATAAGAGAACTGACCATACGTACGTTTTCAATATTCTGTATTTGGTGTCTATCTTGATGTTTCTGTTGGTCATGATTGATGCTAATTTTTGAAAGGCGACTTTGGCTGTTGCTATGCGTTTGTATATTTCTTTAGTGCATTTCCCATCAGATGTTAACAAGTAACCCAAGTATTTGAATTGATTCACTTGTTTGACCTGTACACCATGACTGTGTATGTTACATGTGGGGCTTTCGGATTCTTAGGTATTGTCACGCATTCTGTTTCTGTGAGGTTTAATGCTAGTCCTTTATTTGTGCTTATTTCTACTACAGTATCCAGCAACTTTTGGGGGGTCTGTTCTGAATCTGCTGTCAACACAGTATCATCTGCATATCTCAGGTTGTTAATATTGTGTCCACCCAAACTTATTCCATTGATTTCTTCGATTTCTCTCGGTATGTTTTCACTATATAGGTTGAAAAGATCTGGTGACAGAACACATCCTTGTCGGACTCCTCTTCTTATTGGTATTTCTTTGCTATGTTCTCTGTCTATTCTTACTGTAGCTTTTTGTCTCCAATAGAGATTGCTCAGGATTCTTAGGTCTTTACCATCAATATCTAATTCATTCAACATTTAGAACAGATCTTCATGTTTCACTTTGTCGAATGCTTTTGAATAGTCAATAAAACATAGGTAAAGGTCTTTCTGCATTTCTATACATCTCTCTGTTAGCATGGCCATTGTAAATATGGCGTTTGTTGTTCCTTTGTTAGCTACAAATCCAAATTGGGTTTCTGATATTTCTGGTCGTATTTTGTTTCTTAATCTTGCCATCAATATTTTCAAAAGGATTTTCAGAGTGTGGCTCATCAGGCTAATAGTTCTGTGGCACTCACAGTCAGTTGTTCCAGGTTTTTTGGGGAGTGTGATGATTTTACAGATACAGACATTATTTTAAGTTAGAACCCATTTTTCTTATGTGAACAAAAATCTGGTCCCCATGACGTAAATCCTTCATTATTGGATCAACAACATGGTCCAAAGTTCAGATATGGATTAAAATAGTGACTGTGGTTAAGGTTAGATTCAGTCTCCAGGTAATGAATGGAAATCAGTGTAATGTCCCTTGTGTATGTTCATCACTAAGCCTGACCTGCAGACTCCAGGGGCATGCTGGGAGCTGTAGTGCTGGGCGCGGGGGTCTCGTGGGGCCCAGTGGGAGAGGGTCTTATCTCTGGAGGAGTTAGTGGAGATTCAGAGAAGACCTCAGGCTCGGGTCCATCAGGAGCAGACCACACAGACGCTGCAGGAGACACAAGACGTTCTACCGTAAATATGTTCACACGTATGAACCTGTGACTTTGCCCTTGTGATGTGGCTGCAGTGGGTCAAATCTGTGTGACGCCCTCTGCTGGCAACAATGTGTGAAGCAGTTCAAATAACCTGTTGCCACCCGCCTAATTTTGTCTGTGCACAACAGTAACACATACCCAAGTGCCAAAGCTTATTAAAAGAAAATCTTAGACCCCACAGGCTTGTGTGATGCATCATTTTAAAGCTTAGACCTTCTAGTTTCTGTAGATCTGTACATGAAGACTGTGAGTGCAGCTAACTTACAGTACAGACATTCAAAAATATCTAAAAATTGAATTTTTTTGTCTTGGAAAAAAAAAGTACAAAATAATAATGGCTCTAACTTGGGCAAACTTCATCCTAGGCATTGGTGACTCACTACACTCACTGCTGAACACAGCAACAACTGTGTAAAATTTCAGACTCTGGGCCTAAGGATTTGGTGCTGTGACCCTTTTTGTAAAAATATGTCAATTCGGCACAAGTGTCCAAATATGTACCAGATGTTCCAAACTGTAATAAGATGTAATGTATAATAAATAAATCTTCTTCTGAACTTTAGGCAGGTTTTCTTAAGATAAAAAACTAAAACAAGCCAAAACATTTCTCTCCATATGCCTCTGGTGCCTCCACCAGTGTCTGTGCGTCAGAGCGGGTCAGAGCCTCTCCAAACACTGTTGACACTGATCTGCTCTCTCACTCTCTCACCTCTGCCCCACGTGGGACACACCGCCGTAAAGGGCTCATGATTGGCTACTCAGATCTGTCAATCATTTCCTGAAAGAACCAATGACTGAAGAGCTTTTGCCGTGCGGCGCTCGCTCGGACATGCGTAATACGCCGCTAACTGGACGCACTCGTTTTGTTCTGTGAGCTGTGCCCGCCGCCCCGAACCTCGGATCGTTTCGTGGATACTCTCGTTTTGCAGCTTAGAGTCTGAAGAAAACAAACATAGCCAACATCGCTAACAGAATTGGACGCTAAGCTAGGCTAAAGAATGAAAAGGGGCATACATGTCTTCATGCATCGCTCATCCATTCAGACAAACACGGACTTTCTGGATTATTTCTCCACATGGAATTATTTTATGAAAACAACTGGATCTTCTTTTTCTGTGGATTGTTACGGACTAATTGAGCACAGCTATTCCTGGACTGTACCTGTTTCGGACCGACAGAACCGGCTCAAAGGTAAGAAATGTGCATTGTTGTTTTGATTATTTTTGGGAATTATAAATTATGGCTCTTCTGTGTGGCATAAAATGAATGATATGGATGTTTTACTGAGGAATTAAGCTTTCACCTGATGTATAGCATGTCAATAGTGGAAAAATAATTAAGCTGAATACGTGTGTTGTGTTATCGCCCACGGGCGGGCAGGTGGGAAGAGGATAAAGCTAATAACAGCTAATAATAGCGGCAGTATTGGCTCTACTTGCTTGTCAAAGCTGATCTCGTCAGATTGCTGAAGCCTCAGTAAAGCCTGGATAGAACCTGGATGGGAGAAAACTCACAGTGGCTCTAGTGCAAACTGTTGTGTCCTTAGGCAAGGCACTTCACCCATATTTCCTAGTATGAATGTGGTGTGTGGTTGTTATTGGTGGTCTGAGAGGAGAGTGAAGAAAGCACATGTAAAGCACTTTGGGGGTCTTGAAACTCACTGTATCAATGTAACGTTATTATTATCATCATCAACTACAGACTCTAGACCACATGTGTCAAACATGCGGCCCGGGGGCCAGATCCGGCCCTCCAAGACCTTTAATCTGGCCCTTGGCTGATTTTTCTATTAAAATACTTAAAATTTTCAGATTTTTCTGTTAATTTTCTGCACCGTTTAGCATAGCAGCGTCTCCGGCGTTTCTGTACGTTGCGACTCCCACCAGAGCAGCACAAATGAAGACTTTCCTCTTTCCAAACGCTCTTAAAGGACGATCGTTTTGACTGTCGACCGTGACCCTCATCAGCAAAATGTCAAAAAATGAGAAAAGCAGATGCTGAGTTCAGGATTTCCCAAGAAAAATAGTCTACTTCTTATTTGTTGACAGAGGTGAATGGGAAATCTGTGCTCAGGAACAAGTGGCGTTGCTCGAGGAATATAATCTTAAACACCACTACGAGACACGGAGAAAAATACAATAACTTGAAGAGAGAACTGAGTTTTCTGATCCGGCCCTTTTGGGATCAAAGTAGGCTGCATACGGCCCCCGGACCAAAATGAGTTTGACACCCCTGCTCTAGACAGTCTAATACTGTACACATACTGGAGCTAAAGAATCTGTCAGAATCTGTGTGGTGTGTGGTGAAATAGAAAACGGAGGCGTGTGATTGGCCCACCCCCAGCGCTGGCTCCTGATGCATTGTGGGAGGTGTGCAGCATCTGAAGCTCCTCCCCCTCCAGCTCCTCTTCTGCTGCGGTTCCGTTCACATCTGAGAGACAAGAGGAGGAGCCCAGGTTATTATGAAATGTACTTTATACTTTCAGATCACAGATTCTTTTAAAATACTTCCAGAGTTATTATGAATTAAGCTCCTGCTCCTCACCCACACTCGGGTCATTCCTACGTCTGAATCATTCTTACTGTTCATTATAAGTAAAGTTTTGTTTTTTTTCATGTGTAACTGGCCAAACAAATCCATGTAAAGATAATAATGTGATGTCCAACTGTGCATGTGTCAGTAAACGCAGCGCTGCACAAGGTGTAGTCACGTCCAGTGTCACTGACTCTACCCTGAAGCACAGACGAGAGCCAATCAGAGAGCTCCCGACGCACATGAATCAGAGCTGGCGGTGTTTGCTGTGCCGTACCTGCTGTGTTCGCTCGCTTCAGCCAAAAAGTTCCTACGCTTTGAATTTCCACCGAGGGCAAGAGCTGTGATTGGTTGATCCACAAAGCCAATATGGACAACTGAACTAAAAACAGCTCAGAACAGCTTCAGTTTGGCACAGAAATGTCTGCGTATGAGCCTAATGTGTTTGTTTTATTGCCACAGTGAATATTTCAATAAAAACAGTGAATGCAAATTAAATCTTTTGGATTCCCGCAACACACCGAACTCTGATGAGCTCCGCAGAAGCTCATAAGCGTCAGGTCCGCGTCAGGGCGTCAGGGCGTCAGCTGAGCAGGGCCTCGCTCTGGACGATAAACCAAACCAAACAAACTTTTTGCTCTTTGCTCTCCTGGATAAAGCTGTAGACGGTAGTTGTGGTTTTATAGGTGCTTCTTTATGACATGGTCAGGATTATTTGTGCAATAGAGTTAGTGCAATGCAGGGCAGCCTGTTTCAGACTGAACACAGGACTGTGGGCTCCTACAGGGCCCTTAAACATCTCAAACTCTACACACCTTAATCCAGTTACACTCCAGCACTTTATACAGGAAAGAAAAGCACTTTTAATGCCATAAACGAAAGCCTTTTAACCTGATTATTATCTACATACACTGTATACTGTCTTCACCCTTTGTTTTGCCACACTTGCCTGTCACATATATTAGTTGGGGACCATAGCCTCTCCCTGCTTTAATAAAGACAAGTCATGTTTCCTACAAATGTGACTGCAGTTATTATAAAGTGGAATCTGAGGGACTTGGTGCAATAAATTCTGAAAGTTTCAGAGGAGTTCTAGCGGATCTTTAACACTGATTTAAAACTGATTCTTCTGTCATGTTACGTTATGTCTTACCCTGTAGCAGCAGAGTGGAGAACATGGCCTGCTCCTCTGGTTGCTCCTCTGGTTCTCCTCCTGCCCCCTCCTCCGCCTCCTCCACCTCCTCCACCTGCTCCTCCTGCCCCGGGGCCTTCTCTGCACACAACCATCACATGCTCCACTCAATATAATCCTGCACTGTAACATGAATATAACAGCACATGATGAAGAACACTGACTGTCTGGAAATCCAAAAATTCATTTACTCATAAAATACGACATAAATGCCGTCCCATGGTGGAGGTGTTCAGAGTTGGAGTCTGTTTTACTTATTCTTAGATTGTACTTAGGCAGATGATTGTATTAAGTCTAGTGTGAAAGTGCTGTCCATGTTACCAAATATACTGTATATGAGGCCCACTGGAGCACTTTGAATGTTCTTACTTTAGGCACAAATGCACAGTCTGAACATGGCATGCCTAATGGAATAAAGACTTTTTATTATTTCTAAACTAAATTTCATGTTGCTGCCTGCACTTTCTACGTGCTTTTGGTTTTCATTTTTCCATCAGCTGCTTTAAAATCACATCTAATCCCCAGAGGAATCAAACAAACACTGATCACAAAACACTACAACATAAGTATTTCCTATAAGTGTGACTGTATTTAGTGTCCAAGTGCTGGTGCATGTTACCTGTGGGCTGTGGTGTGGAGAGGAGCTCTGTCCCAGGCTCTGTCCCGGCCTCAGGCCCAGCCTCTGTGCTCTGGTTCTCCCAGGTGCTCCAGGTCTCAGGATCCATGTCTGACAAACACAAGCATCACCTGTTACACTGCTCAGACTCCTCAGAGGAGGGAGTGAGGGAGTGAGGGGCTTAGGGGGAAGCCAAATGTCCCAGAGTGGGGACGCTCTGGGACATTTGACCTCCTTGACACCCTCAAAAACAAATAAAAAATAGATAAATAATACATGATCAACCGTGTTCATAAAGAAGCAAACAGGAGGAAAAATCCACCTGATGACCTACCGCTGAATGAGAAGGAGGAATTATAGAGGAACATTTCAGAACTGTTGACTGCAGCAAACTCATCTGAGACAGAAGAAAACAGTCATGAGCACACAGCACCTGCCTCAGGTGAGACAGGTACACAGCACCTGCCTCAGGTGAGACAGGTACACAGCACCTGCCTCAGGTGAGACAGGTACACAGCACCTGCCTCAGGTGAGACAGGTACACAGCACCTGCCTCAGGTGAGACAGGTACACAGCACCTGCCTCAGGTGAGACAGATACACACAGCACCTGCCTCAGGTGAGACAGGTACACAGCACCTGCCTCAGGTGAGACAGATACACACAGCACCTGCCTCAGGTGAGACAGATACACACAGCACCTGCCTCAGGTGAGACAGGTACACAGCACCTGCCTCACCTGAGCTCTCATTTAGAGGAGGAAATAAAAGTCACCTGTCATGGCCGCTGTGTGGTTGGACTCTGTGAAGTTCATGCCTGAAACAAAACCAGACTTAATTCAGGTGCTAAATACTTAACCTGTTATAATAGATTATGGATGATCTCTCCAATATTGCAAAACTATTGATAACTGCATTTGTTTCTTAGCAACATGCACCCGGAGTGAAACATCAGGAGTGAAATTAGCAACTAAACACTACATTCATTTGCTCCTAAACTGTGTACATGGTGTTTGCGTACTCTTCCATGTCATTTTTGGTAATTTATTTCAAACTAGGTCAATTTGAACCTTTGTGATAAAAAAAGAAACTATATGCTGCCTCCAGAGGCCACTGCAGATTCAAGTACTACATGACATCACACAGGACTGCACTGATCACAGATGTTTCTGATACAAATACCTGCCCCCCCTTCCCCATCCACCCTCACTCCCCCCTTTATTTATTAAAATGTACCTGTGGACGTGTGGTTGGAGCAGGAGTCTGCGGGGAGGCCCCGGAGCCTCAGGTTGTAGGGCTGGTGGCTCAGACAGAGCAGGGCCGCCTGGTCACACTCACACAGACTGCGCTGGCACCAGGAGCCCCAGTCTGCACAGGGGGGACGAAGAGGACAGGGAGGACGAGGAGGACAGAGAGGACAGAGAGGACGAGGAGGACAGGGAGGACAGAGAGGACGAGGAGGACAGAGAGGACAGACAGGACAGAGAGGACGAGGAGGACAGAGAGGACAGAGAGGACAGGGAGGACAGGGAGGACAGGGAGGACAGAGAGGACGAGGAGGACAGGGAGGACAGAGAGGACAGAGAGGACAGGGAGGACAGAGAGGACGAGGAGGACAGTGAGAATAGAGAGGACAGAGAGGACAGGGAGGACGAGGAGGACAGAGAGGATAGAGAGGACGAGGAGGACAGTGAGAATAGAGAGGACAGGGAGGACGAGGAGGATAGAGAGGACAGAGAGGACGAGGAGGACAGGGAGGACAGGGAGGACGAGGAGGACAGAGAGGATAGAGAGGACGAGGAGGACAGTGAGAATAGAGAGGACAGGGAGGACGAGGAGGACAGGGAGGACGAGGAGGACAGGGAGGACGAGGAGGACAGGTAACACGGATTGTGAGTTGGAGGTTTGGAGGGTTTCAATAGGGCCCAGGATGGATGACATAAAACTGCTTCATGGAGGTTTTTAGTTATAACACGGTACAGTATCTACCCCCTCTTTAATGTGAATGTGGCAGTGGTATTTAAAATCATATTATACAGAAGTTATGCTTTTACAAATGTGCAGCTACAGTAAAAACACTGCAGTATGTGCATGTGCACTTGACTCACCACAGCTCAGGCTGAGATTTGCTGCTGAACATGTGAAGTTCTCTGGGAGCAGGGGCACCTCCGGCCTGCAGGGGGCAGTACGCTGGTAACACAGTCTGTGGCTCTCACAGCACCTGAGGAGAGGGACACCACACTCACATGTCTGGATCTTTAGGAAAACCACAGCACCTGTACAACAGAACTGTCCAGTAACTCTCATGTCTGTGTGGATTTTACTTCTGGTAATAACCTCTGCTCCTGCAGTATAATCGTACTCACGAGTCCAGCTCGTCCATGGCCCCGCTGCCCTCCTCCCTGGGGCCCCCTGGACTGAAGCGGCACTGGCAGCCGTAGTCCTCCAGGTCCCGAGGACACAGGCCTGTGGAGCAGCGCAGCCTCAGACTGAAGAGAAGCACAGAGGGGAAGCTCTCCAGAACAGAGTGCAGCCACGTGAACCTCTCCCCCACACACTCTGGAACACACGAGAACCAGGAGGACCAGGAGAACCAGGAGGACCAGGAGGACCAGGAGGACCAGGAGGACCAGGAGAACCAGGAGAACCAGGAGAACCACAGGACCAGGAGGACCAGGAGAACCAGGAGGACCAGGAGAACCAGGAGGACCAGGAGGACCAGGAGAACCAGGAGAACCACAGGACCAGGAGGACCAGGAGAACCACAGGACCAGGAGAACCAGGAGGACCAGGAGAACCAGGAGGACCAGGAGAACCAGGAGAACCAGGAGGACCAGGAGAACCACAGGACCAGGAGAACCAGGAGGACCAGGAGAACCAGAAGTACAGGGGTCAGGAGGAGAACCAGGACTTAAAAATCTGCACATTTTCAAGCTAAACTCCAACATATGACACAGAGTAAAACTAAGTTGGATGAGAAGCCCCTTCACTGCAGGATGGGCTCATGTTCTTACCCAGGATGTTGTCAGGACTGTGTTCTCCGGTCTCTGGGTCAGAACACAGGAACGAAGCGGTGCCAAGAGCTGAGGAGGAAAACATGGAAATCAAATCAAGTTACGAGTTATTTTTATTGCTATGACTTTCTATATGCAGTAGTGGTGGTGGTAGTAGTAGTGGTAGTGGTGGTGGTGGATCAGGAGGTACCTTGTGGAGCTGAGGACATGAGCAGGACCCACAGCACAAACATGGCCGCTTCAGTGACACAGCCTCTGGTCATTTACACAACCTCCAGCTGCAGAAAAGTGTGAAGTCTGAAACACAAGTCTTTAGTTTGGCTGAATACAGGAGCACGGAGGGGAATGTTCCGTCGTATTTTTGTCCTCCTGCTTCACGTGGTTTGGGAAAGATGATCCTTGGAAATTACGAGTGCTGTGTTCAGGTGCTTTTGTTGTCGTCGTGAAGTTAAACGTGGTGGACCCAGAGTTTATCCTGACTTGTTACTTGGGTAAAACAGTTTTAGACTTGCTAATTCATCTGCTAAAGCGAGAAATATGCGTCAAAACTCAAACGGTCGGCTAAATAATACGCTGTACATTGTATTGATCACGTAAAGGCGAGATTTTTAACTTTCCCTGTTTTCCGTCATGTTGAAAGGTCAGTTTATATCATCTCAGCAGCGCGTGCGTCGTAAAAATCTTCCGGCTTTCCAGTGGGAATGACGACGTGAGTGGGTGTTCATGTGGGATTTTGATGCCGTTTTTGGTATTTACGGAAATTACCATAAGACGTGAAGGCCCCATGAGCCCCTCTGGACATCTGCAGGACTCACAGAACCGTAGTTACACTTAAAACTTTCATATTTTCCTCCTCGTTTAATCCTTGTTCAGTCTTAGTTATTGTTAGGACCTGGTTTAGTCCTGGTTTAGTCAGAATTAAAGCTGCATTATATCTTTTCATAATATTTCGGCGCATACACAACTTTAGATCAGTTTTTTGCACACTAAAGTGAAACTGGGTGGTATGCCAAAGTCCATAAAATACCAATTTATAAAAGATAAAAACGGTATAAAGTGTTATGTGTACTATGGGCAATCAAATTTACTCAAATAAAGTCATGGTAGATTTACACCCTAGATTTAAAAGTGCTTTGCTTGAGATGTTATTGCCTTTGCCTTGTTCCACAGTTTATCTTATGAGCGGGCTTGCCTCTCCACAGAGCCAACCTGTGCCTTGGCCTGGTTGCATCACCTGCTTGTCCCCGTGAGGCTAATTTTTGTGAAACTTTCTAGGCAAAGCAATGACATCTCCATGCAGCGTCAGGCACTATTTGGGTTAGTTTATGTTGTAGGGATGTAACAATAACGTAAATATGGTGATAACGTATCGTCAAAGGTCCCTCAATAATATCGTGGCGCACAATAAAACAGAGGGAACTACATAGACCATGATCCTTTGCTCCGTTTCAGTGCAGACGGCATGAAGAAATAACTGTTCTAAGCACTTTGACATCTTTATTCTTTGGATTAAGTCTTGTGAAGGCATTTTTAGAGGAAAAAGGAGCAGATTCACAGTTTTCTGAGCTTCCACAAAATATTGCAATAAATGTCGTAAGGTGAGATGTTTATGGTGAAAATATCGTACAGAGAGATTTGGATTTCGTTCCATCCCTAATGACAATAAATGTTGTACCAAATGACTGGTTAAAGCATTTTAGAGTCAGTCTTGTTATAGAATATCGCGAGCTTTTCCACGATATCGCAATAAATATCGTACCGTGAGGTTCATACCGTGACAATATCGTATCGTGAGACTTGGATATCGTTACATCCCTAGAACCAGAGTGTAAATCTGCCCTACAAAGCCAAAAGACCATAACTCACCAGTGTAAAGATGTTCTGCTGTGGTTTCTCGTGTGGTTTTGGATGTTATGGTTGTCATAGCCTTTTATTTTCTCATTAAAACAATCACGATATTTATTCACAAAGGAGGTCTAAAATACCCCAAAACGATATTAACTCATTTACGACGTTCTGCCTTTGTAGAGCAGAAATGTAACGTCACAAATGAAATACGCTGCTGTCCTGGGATAAAACGCACATCGGGGAAACAGGGAAGGCTTCGGTATCGTTACATTATTATTTATTATTATTTAGCCCTGTAGAGTCTATTTGAAATCTGAATATCATCCGTGACCTGCTCCCATCACAGGAGAATAACTGATAATTAATTGTAAGTCAGTTAAACACAATCAGTCAATTCAAACACTGTCCCACTTTAACTGTATGTTTTAAATCGTACTTAATTTGTTTATGTTGTTGTACGGCGACCGGGAGTGTCCAGAAAGGCGCCTACACTGGAA
>CM068359.1:36478557-36521057 GCA_034769755.1 Odontamblyopus lacepedii
GTAGTCGTAGTCGTAGTCGTAGTATATTTTATGTATTATTATTAGTTTTTTTATTGCAGGAGAAAAACCAGCAGTATTTGTCCTTGGGAGTTGGGCACATACTGTACATAATGTTATATTCATGGTGGTTTTGTGGCATCTTTGGTAGTTTTGGTCAGAGACGAGAAGAAACGTGTTCACTTTAAAGTGAGTAAGTCATTGGTGAGTGCAGGTTGACACGTACTGTGATCAATACTGAGCGCCCCACACAGAGACCTTCTGTGCCGGCTCTGGGGGGACCTGAAGTTTTGCTTCTTTCTTTGACACGAGTAAAGTTCAAAGGAAACACTCCGAGGACGGGCTTTGAAGAGGGGTCCCCCAGCAGCACAGCAGAGGGACCGGTCAGAGGACGTAAAGGTCACCGAGTCTGGACTGCAGCCGTCGCAGTCCAGCCTCGCACTCATTTACAACCACGGGTGCACCTGTTATGTAAGGAGTCCTGCTGCAAGGACACTCCTTTTCCAGCTCAAACTTTCAGCTTTGATGAGGTATTAACACAACATATTTCGATCACCATGTTTCCTTTTATTGTTTTGAGAATGCTATATCCGCCCAAAACTGCATATTCACATGTTTTATAAGGGGAAATTAATTTGAATTGAAGAGGGCTATTTTATTTTGAGGTTTTATTCTTCTAATAAAATATATTTCATTACAAAAAAACATGGTATTGTCTGTTTTTTTTTGCATTTAACAATATAAAATAGCCATTGTTGTCACCGTGAGTCCAAACCTCTGCCCTGCTCTGGGGCTGTGGGCGGGACCTGATCTGTCTGCAGAGGGGGCGTGGTCTGTCTGCAGAGGGGGGCGTGGTCTGTTGGTGGGGGGGCGTGGTTTGGCAGCGGAGGGGGCGTGGCCTGGAGCTCCCTGACCCGGGGAAGGGGGCTCGGTCGCGGTGGTCACAGTTTGTCGCACATCTTTGACAGACATCTTTGTTTGAGGTCTGCGGACAGAGACACAGGGGCCGTTTGAGGACAGGGGTTACCTGAGCAGGTGAGCGCAGGCCCCGCCCCCTGTCACAGCCCCACAAGTAAACAACAGTGTGTTTCTGTGAGTGTGTGCGAGAGGAAAAGGCTGCGCGAGACGCCTCTGGGGCTTTTCTCGCCTTTGCACAAAAGGAAATAAAAGCACAATATACAACAGGCGAGGCTCCTGCAGATGTGCACTTGAAAGAATCTAAAGTATATTTACAAAACTGTGTTTGATTCCTCCCTAAAGTTTGATAAAAACACTGAACAAATGATCAAACGAGGCCAGCAGCGGGTTCACTTGATGCGGAAGCTCAATTCTTTTAATGTGTCATCTAACATTTTAAATCATTTTTCATTTTTGTCGTTCTTTTATTGAAAGTTTGCTGACCTTTTCTTTTATTTGTTGGTTTCATGGGCTCTCTGTGAAAGATAAGAACATTCTGAACCAGATAGCAAAAGTGTGCGGCAAAATCAGTGCCAAACTGAGGCAGCCTAACCGTGTACTGCGCTCACAGTTTGTGCAAATGCCCTCTGGGAGGCGCTATGTCACACCCACAACAAAAGACCAACCGCTACGCTAAATCTTTTATCCCTTCTGCCATAAAGCTTTTAAACGGAAAGTAATTTTGCTTGTGTCCCCTGATGCACTAAGGTTTGAATATACGGTGTGTTGTATGTATTTGTTTTTATATTTATATTGTTTGTGGACTGTGCACGACCAGAGAAGTGCAAACTGAATGGCCCTTTGGGAATAATAAAGTTGTTGATTGATTGTATATGTATGTGTGTATGTGTGTATGTGTGTGTGTGTGTGTGTGTGTGTGTACTCACTCCTGGAGAAGGAGAGTCTGCGCACACGTCTGCAAACCTCCACAGTGTGTTTCTGGTACCACAGGTGACTGTCAGAGCAATATCTGCACAACACATCCACTGTGAGTTATCATTAAGAGCACAAACGTCCTACACTAACATCTCTGCCCCTCTGGCCCTGCTCCATTGCCCCTCTGGCTTTGCTCTTTTGGCCCGGCTCCTCTGTGCCTCCAGCTCTGTTCCTCTGGCTCTACTCCCTTGGCTCTGCTCCTCTGGCCTTGATCCTCTGGCTCTGCTCCTCTGACTCTCTTCCTCTGGTTCCTCACCTCTTCTTGGGTCCCTTGGCTTTGAAGGATCTACAGAGGCATTGGGAGTAGAACTTGCAGAGCTCGAACACGCAGGGCTGCAGTTTGTGGGCGCTGAGCTTCACCGTGGTCACCTCCAGCTCCGGTCTTCTCCAGGGGCAACCTCTCAACACACAGAAGAACCATCAGAAACACGCACTTTGGCAGAACTTAGGTATTTAACTTCACTTCACTAAGAACAGAGGGGGTATTTGACTTCTCTGGGGTATTAACGGTAACACAGAACATCTTTAGATCACCGTGTTCCTTCTACTGTTTTGAAAATGTCATATTCACAATCTGCACGCATCCCACTAATGAAACTACTGCACATCGCCTCGGGTTTGTGGCATTGTTGTGTCCAGTTTTTGTATATTTATGGAGAATTGTCGTGTATAGGCTTGTGGGTTGAGCTTTATACAGAATCTTACAGCTCATCATATTGAGGAAGGTTTGAATAGGACCCCAGAGAGATTGCTAAATTACTCAAACATGCTTCTCTCTAGGCGTGTTTTTGATGAACGCTATAACAGGACCTATCCGTGTCTCCATACAATCTGTTTTTAAACCTTTAAGACTACATATATATCTCTAACTCCCTCCCACCTCCTCTCTCCTGCCCACATTCAGTCTTTTCCTCGCTCCCTCTCCCTTCCTCTTTTTCTCCTGCCCACTCTCTATCTATCTTTGTTTCTGATTCCTCCTCTCTCTCTCAGTTTCCGTCCCTATCTGTCTCTCCCTCTCTTTTTGCCTCCTTCCCCTCTCCTTAGGTCCATAGTTGTGGCTGTAGTACCAGTGAGTCTACCGCATATTCTTCCCGTGACCAAAGAAAGCTGCTGTTTATGACCATCAACTGTATAAAAAAGTGGACTGAGTGAGTGCAAAGTCATTCAGAGTGTTCAGCGTCGCTCAAATGAGGCTCCCGATGCTCACGGTTACAGGAGCGAATCTGGAGCCAGGCTCTGTGTTATGAAGATGATTGTTTTTGATGGACAAATAACAAAAATAAAATCCAGGATCATGTAGAGCAGGTTAATACGAACATTTTACGAACAACCCAAAACCTGCACTGTAGGTGTAAAAGTTGTGTGAGTGAGTGTTGGTGGTGGTCGGAGGGACCGTTGGCGCCACTTGGCTTGGCAGCTGCGCCTCCGTCAGTCTGCCCCAGGGCAACTGTGGCTATAACAGTAGCTTACCACCACCGGGTATGGAGTGAATGAAGAATGCTCTGTAAAATGCTGTGTAAAGTGCTTTGGGGACATGTGTCTGTGTAAAGCGCTATATAAATAAACCTTAATAATAATTTTAATACCAAAATGACGAGGCCACAGCAGCAGGTACAGAGAGAGACGACAAGATCCCAGTGTGAGTCAATGGGAGCCGGAAGAGCCTCCTGGAGCACTTCCTGTTTGGCACGCGGCAGCTAACGCGTTAGCTCTGTCCACTCATATATACGGACTATGTTTATGACATTTAAACTCAGTGCAAAAACCGGATTTTGTACTTTCCTATAGTCTGATTTCTGCAGGCAAACAGTCAGACAGGTTTAGTCTTAGCCTGATTTTCCTTCACACAAAGAAAACCTATTTACATACGTCTTTCCTTGTAAACTCACATGTTTCTCCTTCTGACCCTGTGTCAGGACAAAGTGCATCGCTCAAACCTTAAACATGCACAACAGGTCACATCCTCCAGCTGCCTGAAGAAAACCCACTGTGCCTGTGTCGCCTCTGGTTCTGTCTATGACACCGGTGGATCATTCTGTTATCATTTACACATTTTAAATCTCAATACTGATCTAAAACGACTTAATAAAGGAAACGAGTGCGCTGACTTCCACATTAGAAAATGTGGTGGAGCTCATGTGACCATAAACGCCATCACAACAAAGCGCCGCAGGCTGTGGGCCCCGTCTATGGACAGTTATGGATCGCTGCACATCACACAGGAGCAGAGCGTTTTTATTCATTTGTACCAAAATGACCACGGCTATCACTGAAAATAAAACTAAAACTAGAGAAAGTAAGTACGTACGTAAAGATTGCTCAAACATGCACGAATCACTCCAAAAACACCTTCAGGTTAGTAAAAGAGAAGCAAACAGCCATAACTATAACGTGATTAAAAGTCCATTTGTGCAGAATAGTCCTGCCTTAACCTTATCCTGAAGTGCCGCTCTGATTAAAGGCATTAAAATAATGAAGCCCTTTAACACCACAGGGCCCTCAGCTCCCACAGAGTTCCCCTGTCATTACCCCTGTGTGACCCCCACCAGGTGACTGTCCTCATTATACAAATGCATTCAGCCGTTTCACCAGTCAACTCAACGAAAAGATGGAAAAAACACACTATAAACGTTACACTTTATAGAGATTTCTGATTCTCACGGAAGCTCAGGATCAACAATCAATCCAGAATTCACTCACTGAGCTGCAAAAGTCCAGAGTATTACACTATTTTCTATGTTATAATGTTGTATCCTCGTCACAAACAGACCTGGAGTTGTGTTTGTGCCTCATTCACACGTGTTTAACACACAAACATTGCAGATTTAAGCCGAGTTCTTCCCTCAAACTGTTCCAGACTCTGTTCCACCTTCTGATGTCATGACCTAGACCTAGAATTTCCAGTAAAAAGCCAAAAGGAGCTGTTAACTTGAAAAATACTTGGAAAAATATGACGTCACAAGGTGGAACAGAGCATTTTGAGCTTTGGAGATGTAGACAGACTAATAATAAAGTGTTACTCAAACATGTGAATGAAACAAAACGCAACTCCAGGTCTGTTTGTGAGGAGGTAGCGGCTATAAAATGTGCGTAGTGGACCTTTTTCTGCACTGTAGGTTTGGGAAACTTCCGGTTAATGGTGCCAGGAGGAGCGAGTCCCGTATCCCACGCTTTCGTTGTCGTCATTATGTGCACTGTGTTTTGTTGTTATGTGCTTCCTCTGTTTCCTCTGTTTTCTTTTTTCTTTGTGGTTCTAGATCACATGTGTCAAACATGCGGCCCGGGGGCCAGATCCGGCCCTCCAAGACCCTTAATCTGGCCCTCGGCTGATTTTTCTATTAAAATACTTAAAATTTTCAGATTTTACTGTTAATTTTCTGCACCGTTTAGCATAGCAGCGTCTCCGGCGTTTCTGTACGTTGCGACTCCCACCAGAGCAGCACAAATGAAGATCTTCCTCTTTCCAAACGCTCTTAAAGGACGATCGTTTTGACTGTCGACCGTGACCCTCATCAGCAAAATGTCAAAAAATGAGAAAAGCAGATGCTGAGTTCAGGATTTCCCAAGAAAAATAGTCTAATTCTTATTTGTTGACAGAGGTGAATGGGAAATCTGTGCTCAGTGTGTTTGGAACAAGTGGCGTTGCTCGAGGAATATAATCTTAAACACCACTACGAGACACGGAGAAAAATACGATAACTTGAAGAGAGAACTGAGTTTTCTGATCCGGCCCTTTTGGGATCAAAGTAGGTTGCATACGGCCCCCGGACCAAAATGAGTTTGACACCCCTGTTCTAGATCGTTGGCGTCCCAGATCAGATCAGATAGTTGGGGAAAAAAAGACAGTTATGTCAAAGGTAGTGATCTCAGGACAGTTTCCAGATTCGGTTAATAGTAAAAAAAATAGCCACGTCACAGATAGTGGACTGTTCTTTTTAATCACTGCCTCTTTTTTGTATGAAAGGTGCTCTATAAATAAAGTTTGATTTATTGATTGATGGTTTTCTGTGGCAAAATGTGTGTGTAAATGTCTCCATCAGCTTCGGAAATCTGCCCCATCACCAAATCTTCAACCAGCAAGGTCCACAAAGGAGAAACTTTCCTCCACGAAGAATTTATCCACAACTATCCAGATAAGAAAGACGAACGCTTAAAGGAGAAAAACGACAAGCGTTAGTGAAATACTGAGCCAAACGAATCGATTTCATGACGTCGATATTAGAGTCGGTCAGGTGTCTCCAACCTTTTTCTTCTGGTGAGTTACCTTTACAAAACGAAAACACCAGACTCGTTATAAATACTGAGTAACTATAAGAACCTTTAGACAGGGTACAGTTTGATGTGTATAAAACATTTACACAGTTATTATCAATGCATTAGTGCAGAAAGACAGGCATCAAAATTATTGGCCTCCAGTTCTTTTGATTTGTGTCGTGTGCTTTAATTGTTTTGTCATTTGGATTCTTGCTGGTTGAGCCCTGGTCCCTGATTGGTGGGAACTTCACCTCACCTCCAGCCTCCTCCCCCTGTTTAAGAAGATTCTGCTCACCTGTTCGGGGCGGCGGGCCTTTGTGGCCAGTTTGCCATTTTCTGTTTGTGTCTCTTTAGTGTGTTAGTCTAACTTTGTGTTGTCAGGGTTTGGTGTCTGTTGTGTGTTCCCCCTCCCTTCTGTGTCTGTCTGCTCCTCTCGGGGGTGTGGCTGGGCTAATGCTGCAGTGTGGAGCACCTGCTCGGTGGTTCACCTGCAGCTCATTGTCTAATCAGCCCCACTACTTAGTTCTGTCCTCATCCTTTGTTCTTTGTCAGTTCATTCCTTCTCTATCCCTTGTCCACGTCCATCTCCTGCTTGTCCATGTCGTCCTGCCTGACCTTGTTGTCCAGTCTGTCTACCTGTGAGTCTACCTGTGAGTCTACCTGTGAGTCTACCTGTGAGTCTACCTGTGAGTCTACCCCAGTGTCTTCCCTCCGTCTATGTCTCCAGCCTGTTTCCATCACCACATCCTTCATTCCCGGCAATAAACCTGTTAAACATCTACCTGCGCCTATGTCTCTGCTTTGGGATCCTCAACCACACTCAAACACATGTCATGACATGTGTGTGACTAGTTTAGTTTAGTTCTGTTTTGAGTCTTTTTAGTTGTCACTCGATTCTGTTTGTAGGTTTATGTGACTTTTGTTTAGGGACTTTTGTGATTTTGTTATGTGTCCCTTAGTCCGTCGCTTCTGTTTTTGTATAGACCTACGTGACCCGTTTAGGCACAAAACTCGTATTTCAGTCCCGTCCTTGTGTTTCTTAGTTTAGGTTCTTTTATGTACAGATTTTAGCCTGTTTTGTTTAATTTACCTCGTACATTCCTTTTAATTAAATTACCTTATTTATTCCATTTTACATCTTGGTTATTTTGTTACTTCCGCGGTCCCGAGCAGAGCTGGGTCATAACAATTATACATTCAAAGGAAGAACATATTATAACATTAGTGAAATAACAGAAAAAAACTAAACTAAAAATCCCAAAAGGGAGTGGAAAGAAGAAAACTTACATTCACAATGATTAGAGGCATTTAATTAATCCAAATTTTAGTTTTTCAGCACGAGACAGCTCTGGAAAAAAAATAAGAGACCACAGCAAAATGATCAGTTTCTCTGATTTTTCTACTTATAGGTTTGTGTTTGAGTAAAATGAACATTTTTGTTTCGTTCTATAAACGACTGACAACATTTCTCCCAAATTCCAAATATGAATATTGTCATTTAGAGAATTTATTTGCAGAAAATGGTCAAAAAGTTGTAATGTTTTCAGACCTCAATGAGAAGAAAACAAGATCAGATTCATTTTAAAACAACAACACTAATGTTTTAACTTGGGAAGAGTTTAGGAATCAATATTTGGTGGAATAATAATGATGAACACAGCAGTGGATGTTACACTTTTGCTCCTTAAATCAGATTTGGTTCAGGTGATCTCCTCATCAGTGCCTCATGAAGCAGAATGAGGTGTGTTTGTGTTGGTCATACAAATAGAGACGCTGATTTCAGACAAAAAAAAATGCAGTGGTCTCTTATTTTTTTCCAGAGCTGTATGTGTGTGTGTGATTCAGAAATCCCTTGGACGGTGGAGAGCTACTGGCAGCTCCTGAGCTACAGGTTGGAGACCCGGGGCCGAGATCGATAGATTTGTGCAATTCGAATGTGAGACATCTCCAGGAAACCGTAGCGTTAGTTTTGCTCAGTAGTTTCGCTGATGCTTCGTCGTCGTTCTCCTTTAAGCTTTCGTCTTTCTAACCTTGATAAATTCTTCATGAAGAATGTTTCTCCTTTGTGGACCTTGATTTATGAAGCTGCTGGAGAAAATGGCAGACATTTACACACACATTTACCACAGAAAACCATTAACCCTTAAGTTCTGGAAACCTACAGCGGGACACTTCGAGCCGTTGTGAAAAACGGTATATCCTCGTGAGACCCGGCCCATTCATTTGTGTCCTTTATAGCGGACGTTGAGTTAACCAGTTGATGAAGTGTTTTGAGATAGACTCTTAATGGGGGGACAAAATTCCTCTGCCTAAATAGGGCTGGGGGATTATAGGGCACTACCATGTCCGGGATCATTTAAAAAAAAAAAGTGTTTATTTCATTCATAAAGTATAAAATGACGTTGACAGTGTCACAATGTCAAACAAGAAATGAATGAAAAGGAGCGGAAAGAAGAGTCACCTTATGTTATCCGCCCCTCATTCAACTCAGTAGGAGTTAATTTCATCAGAAGATCATCAGAAAAGCTGTTGTTTTTAGGTTATTAGGTTGTGTCCCTGGCGTCCATTACAGAGGACATGTTAGAAATTGTAAATAAAAATAAAATTAATAAAATCCAAATGCTAAGCTGTTAATTTACCTCCAAATAGATAGAAAATCCCAAAAATATCTATATTGCAATACACCTTTTTTCTTCGGGTCCCAGGAGGATATAGGACCTTTAATTTAAAATCACAATGTGAATCTATGTAAATTTGCGCACAAACAGCAGCACTTTTTGGTGATTATAGCTGTTTTCAACTACTGCACTTTATCTTTTTAGACGTTTACAGCTGCTGCACTTATAAATACTTCTTCCGTTCATTGCACTTCGGTATAATGCGTTTTATTTATTTGGCGCCTTTCTGGACTCCCGAGGCCGCCTCACGACAACAGCTACAGCGCTTTTTCCACAGACGCTTTACAGAGCTTCATTAACAGAGCTTTGTTCATTCACTCCAGACCCGATGGCAGCAGCCACCACCAACACTCACACACACACACCACTTTCACACCTACAGTGCACGTTTTGGGTTTGTCTTCATAATTGCCGTTTAGCTTAATCGATTGTTGTTTTCTTGTTGTTGTTTTTTTTATCTTAACTGACTGTTGTTATCTTAATCGATTGTTGTTTTCTGCTCTTGACGTGCGCCGTGACCACTTGGCCAGTTCGTCGTTGTAAATGAGGTCTGGATCTCAGTGGGTCTTTACCTGGTTAAATAAGTTCAATACAAATAAAATAATAAAAAGCTGCCGTACACCAACAGAGCGGAAGGAAATACAGACTGAGAAATGTGTGTGCGCGCGTCGCCTGAGTCTATAGTTCGCGTCTGTGTGTTAAAGCAGTATTTATCATGCACCTGTTATAGACTGGAGGGGGTGTACAGCGCCTCCTGCTGGGCGTCTGCTGTTTGACTTATTTTAATGAATGAATCCTGTCTTCATCTCACCTCCCTCGCTGCTCTGTCGCTTCCTGCTTCCATCCCTCTCCCCCTCCCTCCCTTTCTCCACCCCACTCCATCTTCCTCTTCTCCCTCTTCCTCCATCCTCCCTTCACTCCCTCTGGTTTGCTCCTTCCTGCTTTCCTTCCCCTTCTCCCTCTCCTCTTTTTTCCTTCCTTTTGTCTTTCCTCTTTCCTTCCTCTCTTCCCATTTTCTCTCTTCTTCTTCTTTGTGAATGAGACAGATTATATCAGTTTGTTGCTAGGCAGATCCGAGGAGCCATGCGCTGGCGTCTGCTGCCCCCCAGTGTCTGAAAAGAGCACTGCAGGGTAATAATAAATAAATAATAAACACCAGAAAACCCAGACTTTATCGTGCAGAGCAGTTCTAAACCAAACTCTGGTACTATTATATGTAAGAACAGGTTTGTAGACCCCTGTTTTAGTTCATCCCGACTCCGCCGGTCAAATGTGATTCATAGAACCACAGTTACATTCTTAACTCTAGTTTTGGTTCTTTCAGACCAAATATTTTTGCTTAACCTGGCAGAGAAGATGATGAACTGTGTGAAAGTTGAAATAGAAAGAGTCTATGAAACCAAATTTTTAGGTGTGATCCTAGATCATAAACTTAGTTGGAAACTGCATATTGAGTATATTAAAAACAAGGTAGCTAAATCTGTTGGAATATTGTATAAAACAAAAGACTTACTAAATATAAAAGGCTTGTATATTATATATTCGTCCTTGATTATTCCCTATCTGTCATACTGCTCAGAAATATGGGGGAATGCAAATAAAACAAATATAGAAATGTTAATTAAGATACAAAAAAGAGCGATTAGACTCATTAATAAAGTAGGATATCGTGAACCAACTAATAAACTCTTTATTCAAACTAATACATTAAAATTTGTGGATATTGTATATATTAAAATATTAGAAATTATGTACAGAGCATTAACCAAAAGTCTTCCTTCTGCTATTCAGAAATTATTTAAGTTAAGAGAAGGTAAATATAATTTAAGAGGCCTGTTTATTTTTGAATGTTCCAAAGAAAGAACCAATGTGAAATCTAGATGTGTTTCAGTTATCGGTGTGAAATTATGGAATGGACTAAATGATGAGATCAAATTATGTACTTCTCTTGTAAGCTTCAAAAGAGCTCTGAAAAGGAAAATTATTAATGATTATGCTGTTAATCCTATGTAAAAAAAAAAAAAAAAAAAAGGAGTTCTTTTGTGTGATCAGATGTATATATGCGCTGTATTGTGTAATCATGTGTATATATTGTATTTTTGTTCTACAATGCTGATTCTCTATGTAAATGGAATGAACAGGGTAGGGAAACATAAGCCTTAATTGGCTTCAGCCTTTGCCTTTTTTGGGTTATTTATTATATAAAATAGTGGATTTGAATCTACTGATTTTGTAAATTTACCAAAAATAAATAAATAAATAAATAAAAATAAAAATGAACTGTGTGCTAGTTTTTTCTTTCATGCAACAAGGCCCAGTAATTACAGTGAGTGCGTACACATACACATCAGTATCCCGGTTATGATCATGTTTTTTGAGTATCAGTATCCCGAATACTGTCATTTAAGCAGGATATGGCTAATAACTGTTAAACTGATGTGCATGTATACACACTCAATGATAAGAACCATAAACCAGCAACAAATCTGCAATCTGAAATATCTCTTACATAACAAACCACCTGAAAATTCTGACACGACTTATTGCGCTTGATTAAATGTGTTTTTCAAAGTCTATAAATCGGTGTATGCGTGTACCTGGCTGCTCTGTGGTGATCGGCCTTGGGGGAGTTGTAGTTCCTCTGGGGTCTGTTGTAGTCCTTAGATGTACGGTCATAGGACCTGGGGTGGTGGTGTGCGATTGGTCCATTGTGACGCCCCCTGCGGGTGAACTCTGCGTGGTCGAAATAATCTGCAGTGGAGTGACCGCTGTTTCCTCTCTGGACTGAAGGGTGGAGCTCGTGGACGCGGAGGTTTCGGTTGGCGTGGACAGTTTTGGGGACGACGGCGTTGGAGAACGGACAGAAATGGACAGAAGAGGCGTGGACGCTCGGGTTGGAGGTGGGACGGGTTTGGACAGTGTGGTTGCCAAAGGGACAGATGTGGACATGGGCTCGGGCGCTTCTACTGTAGTACTGGGATATCCTGTGGCAGCAGCGGAGAGCTTTGCTGTTGCGATGGGAGGGAGAGGCGGGTGGGTTGCGGGTTGAATCTCTGCTGAGGTTCCTCGACGGTCTTCAGACTCTTGAGCCTGAGAGGCCGGAGACACTGTGGGACAAACGTTACGCAGAAGTTACGCTTGTGACGGTAAAACGCCTCAGAGAGGCAGATTATTAACTATATGAGATGGATGATGTGGTTTAGGAGTAAAGAGACTGGATAAAGACACAGACTCGACTGAGGGTCCGTGACGTTAGCGCAGTCAAACAAACCTCATAAGACGAGCAATTATGGGGCAAATTCGGAGCCAGGTTCCATATTAGGCATCGGAATTTATTTACCGACAAAATAGGGAAATAAAAAGAGCAGGATCATGTAAAAGCAGGTTAATACGAACATTGTAACACCAAAATAATGAGGTTCGCTGCAGCAGTTACAGAGCAAAGGGCGATACTTTTTCAGCGTAAAGTCAATTGGAGCTAGAGTCAATGGAGCTCACTTCCTGTTTGGAACGCCGCAACTAGCAAGTTAGCTCTGTCCATACAGTCTATGGATTAAATCCCCAACCAAATCTGGTGGAGACAGGACTAGAGCAGGACCAAACCAAGTCCAAACCAAGTCCACACCAGAACCAGAACCGAGCCAAGACAAGTTGAAGTGCAGAGGTGGGTTACGGGGGAGTGCATTCTTGGTCTGCCTTTCTGTAAGCCTAGTTTAGTCATAGTTTAGGACTAAACTAAACCCTGATTTGGTCCTGTTTTTGCCCTGGTTTTCTATAAGTGTGTGCACACCAAGGCCTCTGCACGCACTAGGCTCTTTACACACACTGGGGCCTCTGCACACACCGGGCCCTCTGCACACACTCCAGGTGCATGTTGAATGACCTGGCACTTGGTGAGCTGTTATGTGAAGTGGAATGCATAAAGTGGACTATGTGAAGTGCACTTTGTGAAATGGACTATGTGAAGTGCACTATGTGAAGCGAATTATGTGAAGTCAACTATGTGAAGTAGAGTATATGAAAAGCTCTATGTGAAATGCACGATGTAAAGTGGAATATGTGAGGTGGTCTATGTGAAGTGGACTATGTGAAGTGGTCTATGTGAAGTGGTCTAGGTGAAGTGGACTATGTGAAGTGGTCTATGTAAAGTGGACTATGTAAAGTGGACTATGTGAAGTGGACTATGTGAAGTGGTCTATGTGAGGTGGACTATGTGAAGTGGACTATGTGAAGTGGACTATGTAAAGTGGACTATGTGAAGTGGACTATGTAAAGTGGACTATGTGAAATGGTCTATGTGAATTGGACTATGTGAAGTGGACTATGTAAATTGGACTATGTGAAGTGGACTATGTGAAGTGGACTATGTAAAGTGGACTATGTGAAATGGTCTATGTGAAGTTGACTATGTAAAGTGGACTATGTGAAGTGGTCTGTGTGAAGTGGAATATGTAAAGTGGACTATGTGAAGTGGACTATGTGAAATGGTCTATGTGAAGTGGACTATGTGCAGTGGTCTATGTGAAGTGGACTATGTGCAGTGGTCTATGTAAAGTGGACTATGTGAAGTGGACTATGTAAAGTGGACTATGTGAAGTGGACTATGTAAAGTGGACTATGTGAAGTGGACTATGTAAAGTGGACTATGTGAAGTGGACTATGTAAAGTGGACTATGTGAAGTGGACTATGTGAAGTGGACTATGTAAAGTGGACTATGTGAAATGGTCTATGTGAAGTGGACTATGTGCAGTGGTCTATGTAAAGTGGACTATGTGCAGTGGTCTATGTGAAGTGGACTATGTGCAGTGGTCTATGTGAAGTGGACTATGTGCAGTGGTCTATGTGAAGTGGACTATGTGCAGTGGTCTATGTGAAGTGGACTATGTGCAGTGGTCTATGTGAAGTGGACTATGTGCAGTGGTCTATGTAAAGTGGACTATGTGAAGTGGACTATGTGAAGTGGACTATGTAAAGTGGACTATGTGAAGTGGACTATGTGAAGTGGACTATGTGAAGTGGACTATGTAAAGTAGACTATGTGAAGTGGACTATGTAAAGTGGACTGTGTGAAGTGGACTGTGTGAAATGGACTATGTGCAGTGGACTATGTGAAGTGGACTATGTGAAGTGGTCTATGTGAAATGGACTATGTGCAGTGGTCTATGTAAAGTGGACTATGTGAAGTGGACTATGTGAAGTGGACTATGTAAAGTGGACTATGTGAAGTGGACTATGTGAAGTGGACTATGTGAAGTGGACTATGTAAAGTGGACTATGTGAAGTGGACTATGTAAAGTGGACTGTGTGAAGTGGACTATGTAAAGTGGACTATGTGAAGTGGACTATGTGAAGTGGACTATGTGAAGTGGACTATGTAAAGTGGACTATGTGAAGTGGACTATGTAAAGTGGACTGTGTGAAGTGGACTGTGTGAAATGGACTATGTAAAGTGCAGTGGTCTATGTGAAGTGGACTATGTGCAGTGGACTATGTGAAGTGGTCTATGTGAGCTGTACTGACCGTGGACAGTGGCGTGCACTCGGCTCACAGGGGGAGACATGAGGCTGCGGTTGAGTGATCCTGAAGTCCACTCTCCTGGTCACAAACACAAACTGCTCTGTGTTAACTACTATACTACTACTACTACTACTACTACTACTACTACTACTACTACTACTACTATACTACTACTACTATACTACTACTACTACTACTACTGCTACTACTGCTACTACTACTATACTACTACTACTATACTACTACTACTACTACTACTGCTGCACCACCGGCTACCACTACCACTACTACTACTAATACCATACTAATACCATACTCACTACCACCATACCACCACTGCTACCATACCACCACTACTATACTACCACTACCATACCACCACTACCACCACTACCACTCACTACCATAGCCCATCAATACTACCACTACCACCATCACCATAATTACCACTACCACTACCTACCACTACCACCACTACCCATACTACACTACCACCACTACCACTAACTACCACTACCACTACTACCACTCATCAATACCACCACCACCACCAATTACCACTACCATACCACTACCACTAATCACCACTAATACCACCACCACCACCACTTATATACCAACCACCACTACCACACTACTACTACCACTATTATTACCACATCAACGCTACTACTACTACTACTACTACTATTATTACTACTACTACTGCTACTACTACTACTACTACTGCTACTGCTACTACTACTACTACTACTACTACTACTACTACTACTACTATACTACTACTACTACTACTACTACTACTACTACTACTACTACTACTATACTACTACTAATACTACTACTACAATACTACTACAGCACTACTACTATACTACTACTACTACTACTACTACAATACTACTACAGCACTACTACTACAGAGGACATCTCACCGACTGGGACAGGGGGCCGGGCGGAGGACAGGTTCCTCACTGCAGCACAGAGAAGAGGGGGAGGAGGTCAGAGGTCAGGACTGTGAGGGAAACGTGTCTTCAGCAGCAGGACACAGAACTCCAGACTCGGGTTAAAAGACGGCACAGTTTAAACGGGCTTCAGCTCCATCACAACCACCACGACACACTGTGCTATAACACCGCTGCCTCTGGGTATGACAAGGTACAATTATCTACATCCTCACACGGAGCACCCAGAGGAGGACAGCAGAGCACCAAACAGAAGAGCACCCAGAGGAGGACAGCAGAGCACCAAACAGAAGAGCACCCAGAGGAGGACAGCAGAGCACCAAACAGAAGAGCACCCAGAGGAGGAACAGCAGAGCACCAAACAGAAGAGCACCCAGAGGAGGACAGCAGAGCACCAAACAGAAGAGCACCCAGAGGAGGAACAGCAGAGCACCAAACAGAAGAGCACCCAGAGGAGGACAGCAGAGCACCAAACAGAAGAGCACCCAGAGGAGGACAGCAGAGCACCAAACAGAAGAGCACCCAGAGGAGGACAGCAGAGCACCAAACAGAAGAGCACCCAGAGGAGGAACAGCAGAGCACCAAACAGAAGAGCACCCAGAGGAGGACAGCAGAGCACCAAACAGAAGAGCACCCAGAGGAGGACAGCAGAGCACCAAAACAGAAGAGCACCCAGAGGAGGACAGCAGAGCACCAAACAGAAGAGCACCCAGAGGAGGACAGCAGAGCACCAAACAGAAGAGCACCCAGAGGAGGAACAGCAGAGCACCAAACAGAAGAGCACCCAGAGGAGGACAGCAGAGCACCAAACAGAAGAGCACCCAGAGGAGGAACAGCAGAGCACCAAACAGAAGAGCACCCAGAGGAGGACAGCAGAGCACCAAACAGAAGAGCACCCAGAGGAGGACAGCAGAGCACCAAACAGAAGAGCACCCAGAGGAGGAACAGCAGAGCACCAAACAGAAGAGCACCCAGAGGAGGACAGCAGAGCACCAAACAGAAGAGCACCCAGAGGAGGACAGCAGAGCACCAAACAGAAGAGCACCCAGAGGAGGAACAGCAGAGTACCAAACAGAAGAGCACCCAGAGGAGGACAGCAGAGCACCAAACAGAAGAGCACCCTTTAGAGCAGGGGCGTCAAACTCATTTTGGTCCCGGGGCCGTATACAACCTACTTTGATCCCAAAGGGGCCGGATCAGAAAACTCATGGTATATTTACCCTAAAAATAGCAATAAGTCCAAATATTTGTGCAGAGAAACACAAATCTGTTACAGAAATCTTTTTTATTTGATTTTATTGTACTAAATATTGTAATATTATGCTAGGTCAGGTAGCTTTGCTCTCACAGCAGCATCACTAACCTCTTGGCCCCTGGTAAAAACAAACGGCTGTTTCTTCAATTTCAGCAATAAATAGTTTATCTTCGGTCTTCTCAATTCTCCGTTCAAGTTATTATATTTTTCGCCGTGCTGTCTCTCCTAGTGCCGTTTAATTTATTCCTTGAGCACCGCCACTTGTTGCAAACACACCGAGCACAGGTTTCCCATTCACCTCCGTGAACAAATACGAATGAGTCAATTTTTCTTGGAAAATCCTGCACTCAGCTCCACTTTTCTTATTTTTGACATTTTGCTGATGAGGGCGTCATGGTCAACAGTCAAAACGATCGTCCTTTAAGAGCGTTTGAAAAGAGGTGAGTCTTCATTTGTGCTGCTCTGGTGGGAGTCGACCGCACACAGAAGCACTGGAGATGCTGCTATGCTAAGCGGTGCAGAAAATTACCAGAAAAATCTGAAAATTTTAAGTATTTTAATAGAAAATCAGCTGAGGGCCAGATTAAAGGTCTTCGAGGGCCGGATCTGGCCCCCGGGCCGCATGTTTGACACCTGTGCTTTAGAGGAACAGCAGAGTACCCACCCGTGTGTGGCCCCTCCACAATGGTCTGGTTGAACAGGGGGGTGATGGAGTCCAGGGCCCACAGCTCTGTGGGCTCTCTGCCTGGAATCACACAACATTCTTTAGAATACGAACATCCTCGAGAACAGGGCTCCCAAAATGATGTTTTTAACTTTTTTTGTGCAGGAACAACGTTGGTAAAAAAGCTCCAAAAATCAGTTTTGCAGAATACTCACTCTTTAATGTTGTTATTTGTCTGAAATAAATGCTGGTTTGGACAAATTTGTATTATAATAATAATAATAATAATGCATCAGTTTTATACAGCGCTTTTCTGGACACTCAAAGACTCTTTACAGCATTATTCATTCACTCCAGACCCGGTGGTGGTAAACTACTATTGTAGCTACAGCTGCCCTGGGGCAGACTGACGGAAGCGAGGTTGCCAATCTGCGCCATCGGCCCCTCCGACCACCACCAACACTCACGCACACACCACTTTCATACTATTATGTAATGCAGGGATCTCCGACCTGTAGCTCAGGAGCTGCCAGCACCAATTGACTCGCCAAGGGATTTCTGATTTACAGTTAGTGTGCTGGATAAGTAAAAGTTGATTAATTAAATGCATATCGCCATTGTAAAACTAACTTTGTAGTAACTTGTAGTAACTTTGTACGCTGATAAATGTATAAAGGTTTATGTTTTATAGGGATCTAACTGTACCTCCTATGGCTCGCCGTAGCACTTACTCAGTTTCTTCTGATCTCTAAAACAAGCAGCTCTCTGGCATTTTCATTTAGTAAAGGTAAATCACTGGAGGAAAAAGGCCGGAGACCCCTGATGTAAACAATGTATTAGAGTGCCTTAGTTTGGCCTGTGGGAGCAGCGTACCAGCAGGGGGCGCCCTGCACTGGACCAGCCCTCAGAGTCTCAAACCCGTGAGGAGCAAGACGTGTTTTTATAACGTCCCGACAGCCTGACGTTACACCGTCTGCGCACTCACCCAGCTGTCCGGCCATCACGCAGATGTAGATGCAGTCGGAGTTGTTCCTCTGTGAAACTACAAACACACTGCGGTCAGAACCTGGATATGAAATGGGGCGGTGTGCGGGGTGGGAAGCGCAGGCTGACCGGACAGGATGGAGGAAGACTTGAAGAGCTCGTGGAGGTAGCTGCTGGAGTTTCCCATCACGTCCAGCAGAATGGCCGTGAAGTCTGCGGCGGAGGAACAAGAGTTTTCTCATTACACGACATGCTAACTTTTCAGGCTGTTTCTGAGCAGAATGCCTGAGGTGAGGAGTGAGGAGAGACTTTGGACCACTGCAAAATGGACCAATGAACTTTAAAAAATCAGGCACAGCAGCATTAGTGTGAATATCAGAATGTTTTAAAGAAAGACACATACTATTTCTGCTACACGCCGTAAATACCAGGCGAACAAAGTGCCTTGCTCGTGGACACAAAGCGGGAGAGGCTCAGCGCTCGTACCTGTGAGGTCGTTGGTCTCGTTGTTCACGCAGTAACAGAAGCGTCTCCTGAACATGCTGCTCTCTATGGTTTTAATACTGGAAACTGAAAGAAACAAACGCATATTTAACCCTTTAACTACCCCACCGAGAAAAAAGTGCTAGAAAAATGTTTTGTTTGCATTTTTTTATAGCTTTATAGCACAATTGTGTGGGGGTTTTTTTTCCAACAAACCTTTTAGTTTTAAAAATATTTACCTCTACCAAATGGTCGAGATGTCATTTTATGGTTAACGTTTAAAATTTCATGTGGATTCCAGTGGATTTCTTTAGCTTTGCACACCTCTACCAACTAGTAGAAATGGCTAAATCAGTTTGAGTTAAATTAAGCAGACTGTGAATTATTCTCTTTGTGTTAATATTAAGGAATGATTAAACAAGTACGTATACGCTTCTTTCTTATCTCTGACTGTATAACCTATGCTCAACTTCAAATGCCATAGGAGCATGTTAACCTTGTGACCCTTGTCTATTTAAATAGATGTGCCGTCTCTGCTTTAAACATGGCCTAGACGTTGGGTTAGACGCTCAATTTCGTGAATTTTACGTAAGCAACAAGGATAGAATTACACCTGCATGCGTCAGCAAGTGTTGTAATCAGCAAGTCCTGCTATAAAAAGGTCTCGCAGAAAGGGCTTTGCAGAGGCGGGGGAGCAAAGACCCATCATAAAGGCTGGTATCCTGTTGAATCCTGTTGTGGCTAAAATAAAGATCTTCTTAAAACTGCTCTACGACTTCCACGTCTTTGTTTTAAGGTGCCTCAAGGAGTCAGAAGTTTACAAGACCTCTTATTGAAATATAGTGACTCAAAATGTGCTAAACCATCTGGTCGAGGAGGCAGTTAAAGGGTTAAGGACAATACGAATAAATACAAGTCATTTTCTTTAGATTCTAGCTTTCGTCATTGTTTACTGACTTATTGATACTTTTTATCAATCAATCCGACCGTAAAGAACGGCCTTCGCTGGGACAGGCGAGCTGATCTGTGCCGTTGAACAAATCCCGCTTTGATAACAATAATTTCTGAGTTTGTCGCTGTCGCCGTTTTACAGAAAACCAAACTCGAACTATGAACTAAACTGGTTCATGAAGGCTCGTGATCACAGGCTCCTGAAAATGCGCTCTTTAAATCTATTTTGTATGGTTTTTCTTTGCAATTTGATGAAGAATATGTTATCTTGATTTGACTCCGTAGTTTGTACTTAGAAAAGGAAAAACAAAAAACATCTTCCTCCACTTAAATAAGAATACAACTCTTACGTTGCTCGATCTAAGAAAAATACGTTTAATTAGTAGATAATTTCACTAATCTGCTTACAATAATAAGATAAGATAAGATAAGATATCCTTTATTTGTCCCACAATGGGGAAATTTCAGGGTTGCAGCGCACAGTAAAGAGAACAGCAAGAAACAGTAGCAGCAATAGAAGTACAGTTAAGTTAAAAATAGACCAACACTATAAGGATCTATAAAGAAGGATTATAAAACTGTGTATCATATAAATTGCTATCTTAAGACAATATATACAATAAATTGCAATCTAAATAAGATCTTAACCCTGGAGAACCCACGGGGTCAAATTTGACCACTGTTAATTGCTGCTACTAAAAATGAACCAAATTGAAAAAAATGTCAAATTTAACCTTAAAAGCCCAAAGACGACCACAATGTCTAGTGTGATTTCCTCTCTCTAGTAGAAAAGATTTTGGATAAGCAAAGACCAATGGTGTTAGTTTTTTATTAGTCGTTTATGGCCTTGTGTTCTTCAGTTCAGCCAAAGTGTGTTTAAACATTAGAAATACAGTTCTAACATGCAAAAATAACTATTGTTAAATGTTCTGGTGTAAATTATTGATTGTTTTCTGTTAGAATAAAATGCTTATAATGGAGTTATTAAAAATGTACATGTGGTTAAAAGGTGATTTCAGAGTACAGAGAGTTCTTTGTTAAGAAAGGAATGCTGCTCTGAGAGACCAGATGCATGACCTCTTATGACCTTTTCCCTCCTTGCAGACGGTTCACAGGTCGTAACTTATGGCTTATCTCAGCAAATGTAAAACAAAGCCATGATATACTTCACTATGTTGTAACCTATGTATTCACTATGTTGTAAACTATGTATTCTCTGACTATGCTTTGTACTGACATGATTGATTTGATGAGAGGAAATAAAGGGACGTGCTGCAGGAGGAGGGGCAGGAGGGTCTGGTGTGGATGGCCGGGGCCCTTAGTAAGCAAGGGCCTTAGTAGCAGGCAGACACCCTTCTCTCCTCCGTGGCACGTAAAATGAAAAGACTGACTCAGGTGGTTCAATCTCAATTGGGCAGAGACTGGTTTAATGTAAAACTGTAAGATTTATCACTGGTTTGTGATCTTATTCCATGACATTTTCCTAAATTTAAAACAGTTTGCATTGACAGTGTATCTTATAGTCGTTCTTTAAAATTATACACCTAAAGCCCAATGGGTCAGATTTGACCCAAATCCTAAATCAGGGAATAAAGGGTTAAAATTTAAAAAGTAGATATTTTGGTGTTCAGTGAACTTATAGCAATCATTTAAGGCATAGTTCATAATTTTCTGAAGAAGAAAAGGGTTCTTGGGTTCTCCAGGGTTAATTCATGAAATCTTAACTCACCTAAGTGTTTACAGTGTACATTTTACTCATTTGCGTTACAGTTCTTAGACACCACCCAGTATGAGGTGTTTGCTGCTGCCAAACGTAATTTAACAGTGTTTCTGTTTACCAAAAATTATTGTTTTATGTTAAATGCAAGATCCTTTAATCAAAACGATATCTTTAATGCTAAAATTTAACTATCGTTGCTATTATTACATTTGACACCAAAGTCTCGTCCAAAGCAAATATCCGGGAACAGCGAGAAACTGTTTGGAACTCGGTAATAAAAGAGACAAAAACAACATAAAAACAAAGCAGCAAAAACGCAGCTGTTACCTGCGCCACAGGATCACACAAAATATTCACATTTTTGGTTATTATTTGTCAACAAGGATGATTTTGTTGATCCAATTGGTAATTTTCCTAATGCATAACATGTAGATATGTTGTGAAGTTATTTATGTGTTCTTGTTTTCATGGCAGAAGCTCTAACACATTTGTTAAGCATTGTATCCGACAATACAGAGTTGCAGAAAAATGGGCTGTTCTTCCTATGCAGTTCCAAACCCACACCACTAGAGGGGGCCCTGACTCTTCAGTGTGTTTGTGCAGCAGCCAAACGTTTCCTTTAAAGATCACATATTGAAAACATTGGAATTATCCTAATTTTGCCACTAAACCCGAATTTCTCATTTTCAAACGAATCAAAAATATATTTAAAGCATGTATATTATGCTTTTCGCGGTACAGGCGCCATTTTGAGCACTTTTTACTCGACAAAAGATGCATTTTCAGCAACTGTGCCGCTTTAATTGAACTTATTACACTTATATCTTATACTTAGGAGACTAAAGCCCAGAGGATTTACTGTTGTAGACGAGCAGGGTGAGTTTGTGCAGGGCCATGGAGCTGTAGGAGGTGACACTGAGCAGAGAGAAGAGCTGAGACGAGCCTGGACAAACACACACACACAGGTTAGAGAGGGAGTATAATCGTACAAATCTGTTCTCCGCTTCATTCATGCACAACGTGTGACAATGAAACTCGTCCTGAGCAATTCTCGTGAGCGACGACGGGTCAAATTCACGCTCAAAGGTCTCGTATGACGCAAAACCGACTTGTGCGAGCTGTAAGTCGTGTTATAATGTTGTTACTGACTTAAAAACAGACCTGAGTTGCGTTTTCGTTCACACGTGTTTGAGTAAACCTTTATTTCTACGGCATTAAACTTATAGCTCTTCTAAAGGGAAAGTCTAATTTGTAGAGAGGTTTTTAACCCTTTCTCCAGTAAGAGTCTATAAACCGGGACGAGGGGGCTTCTTTACTCTCACACGCCTCAGATACTGGCCTGAGGAAGTCGGACTGCAGGTGGCGCCGTCGTCCTGCCTCCAGCGGTAGGAAGACGGCGTTTAAAACCGGTTTAAACCTCTGGCTATCAACTGAAGACTGATAGCGGGCGGTCGAAACAGTCGGGTATGAAAAACAAATGGTAATAAAGAGTTACTCAAACGTGCGAATGAAACAAAACACAACTCCAGGTCTGTTTTTTTGGGGAGGTAACATCGTTCTAACGCGGCTTAACGCTCACAAGAGTCCATTTCAGCTAATCCAAGGCCTTTAAGACATCACTATTCTATGGATTTATCGTTATGATTACGTCTAACCCGGACAAACCAAACATTCCGGCTTAAATACCCTTCAGATATTGATTTGCACGTCGTCCAATTATGAGTGAAGCCGGAGAGAGGAGATTTAAAGGGTCCAAAAGAATGAAAACGAGCAGCAGAAGACGGCAGGTACATAAGAGGCCGGAGGGGGAGTGAAGAACGGCGCACCTGATTGGCTGGAGTTTATGAGAGTATTGACCAGTGGAGTCAGGTCAATGGCTGCAGGGTCCAAGTGCTCCGCCGGGAATTCTGGGAAATGGAGTGAAACAGTGAGCCCTTTATCTGCCTCATATTCTGCATGATACTGAACCAGGACTGAACCAGGACTAAAGAAGGACTAAAGAAAGACTAAAGGTTTAATCTTCCTCACATTCTACATGATGGTCACTGCAGTAAGGCTTGGACTAGATCAGGACTAAACCAGGACTGAACCAGGACTAAACCAAGAGTGACCCAGAACTAAACCAAGACTAAATCAAGACTAAACATTTAATAGGACTCACATTCTACGTATGATGCCTTCCCGAAGTGGAGGCTGAAACTAGATCAGGACTAAACCAAGACTAAACCAGGACTAAACCAGGATTAAACGTGGACTAAACCAGAGCTAAACCAAGACTAAACCTGGATTAAACTTGGACTAAACCTGGTCTAAATTGTATTAAACCTGAACTAAACTTGGATTAAACCTGGACTAAACCTGAACTAAACCTGGACTAAACATGCATTAAACCTGGACTAAACCTGAACTAAATTTGGACTAAACCTGGACTAAACCTGCACTAAACCTGAACTAAACCAGAACTAAACCAGAACTAAACCTGGACTAAATCTGGACTAAATCTGGACTAAACCTGGACTAAACCTGAACTAAACTTGGATTAAACCTGGACTAAACCTGAACTAAATTTGGACTAAACCTGGACTAAACCTGCACTAAACCTGAACTAAACCAGAACTAAACCAGAACTAAACCTGAACTAAACCTGGACTAAATCTGGACTAAACCTGGACTAAACCTGAACTAAACCTGAACTAAACCTGAACTAAACCTGCACTAAACCTGAACTAAACCAGAACTAAACCTGAACTAAACCTGGACTAAATCTGGACTAAACCTGGACTAAACCTGAACTAAACCTGAACTAAACCTGAACTAAACCTGAACTAAACCTGGACTAAATCTGGACTAAACCTGGACTAAACCTGCACTAAACCAGAACTAAACCAGAACTAAACCTGGACTAAACCTGGACTAAACCTGGACTAAACTTGGATTAAACCTGGACTAAACCTGGACTAAACTTGGATTAAACCTGGACTAAACCTGGACTAAACTTGTATTAAACCTGAACTAAACCTGAACTAAACCTGGACTAAACCTGGACTAAACCTGGACTAAACCAGGACGATACCAGGACTATACATGCTCTAAACCAGGACTACGCCAAAAGTACCAGGACAATATCAGGAATTTACTCCCAGGATTAATAACAAAGACTTAAACCACATCTGGTCCAAGATTAAACCAGGACACAATCTGAACTAAACTAGGACTGAACCGGGACTGGACCCAGACTAAACCTGGTCTAAACTTGGACTAAACCCGGTCTACCTCCTTCCCTGGCCTTCCACATTAGCCGCGATGAAGGCGTGATGATAACTGCGAGTGATGGTCCCAGTGGAGGAAGCTGCTGCTGCACACGACCATATTAGGTCAATATCCTGTGCCTGATCGATAAGTGAAAGATCTATGTGAGCTTTATGAAGACACAATGTCCCAGAGGGCGTCTTTAACTCAGGGTCATTCGCTGAGACAGGACGTGCTTAAGACTCTGCACAGTGATTAAGACCTGCTCACAGACACAGGACTGAACCAGGACTGAACCAAGTCTGAACCAGGACTGAACCAGGACTGAACCGGGACTGAACCAGGACTGAACCAGGACTGAACCAGGACTGAACCAGGACTGAACCAGGACTGAACCAGGACTAAACCAGGACAAAACCAGGACTGAACAGGACTGAAGCAGGTCTGAACCGGGACCTGGTTATATCATGACTAAACTGACCCGTCAAAAGAACCTGGGAACAAAATTCTTAGAACCCGACCACTCAGATCAGAGAGAATATTTTTAGGGTCAAACTGGTTTTCTTACAGATTTCAGACAGATTGTAGATTGGATTTGGCTTCATCTAACTCTGGCACCACTTCACACAGAAGGGACGTTACTTCCAACCCTCTGGCTCCTAAATGGCTCTTTAGTTGCTGTGATACTCGCTTGGATTTCCAAATATGAGTCTTGGCTCCAAATTCGCCCCTAAAGCTGCTAAACTAATCCCGATGATCTTAATTTGGCTGGAGTTGAACGCACGTGAGTCCACATTTTTATACATTTCACGATTGAAACTGGCAACCCAAATGACCGACTCTTGTGAGGCTCATTCTGCTTTCTGATTGGATAATCGTCTTGAGAACCAAAACACAAAATTATAATCAATGGGACCCCAGATTTTTTTGTAATTAAGAGTAATTTGATTTGGACATGTTTACCTCATACCTGGGAACACAGTTAAGTTTATGAATTATGCACATTTCCTTTAAATTAGGGGTCTCCAACCTTTCTCCACCGATGAGCTCCTTTGCTTCCAAGGAAATTGAGATGATTATAAGAAAGAGGGCAAGTCTTGGAGTACAGTTAGACGCCTATAAAACATAAACCACTGTCCATTTATAAGTGCACAAAGGTGGGCTTCAAAATAGACGATTATCACAACGGCAGGAAGTCCCGCGATGTTGAGTCGCACCACTTCCAGTCAATGCCTTTCTATGGCAAAATACCTGTGGAAAAGTGTCGCATATTTTTGACCAGCTTGCTAACATGGACATCACAAAATCGATTTTTAATTTTAATCGTAGAATCAGTCTGAGTGAACAAGTTATTTATGTTTTCTTCATGACCATAACGTGAGTGTTGCTCAGCAGTTCACTAATTTAAGTTTCTTACCTTATCTTCTTCCCTTGATCATTGTGGATAAATTCTTCATGGACAGAATCTGTTCTTTGTCGACCTTGTTGGACGAAGATTTGGTGTTGGGGCGGATTTATGAAGCTGCTCAAAAATATACGACACTTTTCCACAGGGATTTTGCCGTTTGCCGGAAGCTGCGTGACTCAACATTGCGGCACTTCCTGCTGTTGTGATAATAGACTATTACACGTTTTGCGATGGTGATAGGCAGGTAATTAAATATTTTTTTAGTTATTCAGAACAATGATATAATTAAAAAATCCCTACAGGTTGGAGACCCCTGCTTTAAACGCTGAATGGACATCGGATTCCAGGTTACGTGCGGTGAGTTTTACCTGTGGAGTCGTGGTCTTCATGTGGTCTCTGCTCCTCACTTTTCTCTCCTGCGCACCACAAAACAGCGTTACCCACACAGGACTTCAGATAGATCCATGTATCTGATGGAAACCAAGCCTAGATCCGAGCTAGGATCCGTAAACCCAGTCAGACCCTTCTCCAGATAGGAAGGAGGTTTTGTAGTGAAGGAGGGTCTACATATCTGCTCTGAATGATCTGAATGACGGTCCTTGTCATGATTTAGTTGTACCTGTGTACTCCGGGTCGTCTCTCCGATGTCTCCACACCTTCACAGACCTCTGCCCTGTAGCACATCAGGAGAACATCAGAACAACACCAAGGAAAGACCAGAAAAATGACAGGAGAACACTCGGTTAGGTTATGTTTTGGAGTAGGTTGTAGAATTGGAGTGGGCAAAGAAGAGCAAGAGCCAAGATGCGGCGATTCTAAGCCCTGTTTAGATGTTTCTTCCTGTCATGTGTGGACAGTGAAAGCTCTAAAGCCCTAACCCGGAGGACTCACTGTGAAAGGACGGAACAGTACCTGGAGAGTAAAAGAGCAGCAGCAGTAACACGGCCGACACCGACAGCAGCAGAAACAGAGGAGCGCAGCCCTGTGAGGAGGACATTCTGTAACACACACAGAAAGTCAGGTCACCTCGTCCGACCAAACCCGTCCACACTGTCCACGCCGTCCCTTCTGCCTACGCTGTCACCTCTGTCACGCCTGGGGACAAAAGAGCTTAACCTTGTGAGGAGGACATTCTGTAACAGATACTGAGAGTTTGGTCACCTTCTATGTCCTCGCTATTCCACCTGTCCACCATGTCTCCTTTGTCCTCTCTGTACTCTCTGCTCCACAAAACAAGAGATACCTGTGAGGGAGCCATTTTGCCAAACAAACAAACAAACACAGGTAGTCTGGAGCCTCCTCTGTCCCCACTGTCCTCTCGAAACACAAAGGAGCGTAACCCTGTGAGGAGGACATTCTCTAACACACTGAGGTCACGTTTACACTGAAGTGAATCACTGTGTCACCATATTGGAAACGATCTGCGTCCAGACACATCGTCACAACACCACGTGGGCGGTAAAAAACAAGGAAGTGGAGCATCGTGTCTGAAGCATGGATGTATGATAAGAGCACAATGCATTTTTGGTGAAATCAGCTTGCCCATGTACGGCTGACAGGCCATCAACAGTTTTCATAAAGGTTGGATTTTGTAGGGATTCTTCTGTATTTTTACAATAGGAACTTTTAAAAATGTTTAAATCATCAAAGTGCCTAAAAATCAGCTTTGTAAGAGTTAGCCTAGCCTCGCTCTAAGCCCGCGCTCCGCTCTAGCACCTCACGCTCTGATTGGTCAGAACTGTGCTTCTGACGTCACACGTTGGGCTGCGTAAGTAAAATTTGGGGTCATGAGCACAGCTATTCAGATTTTATTGTAGTTCTATGGTCTGAAGTTGCAGCAGCCAATTTCGAGCTGAGGAAGATGGCAAGTGTCTTTTCGTGGACCGACGCTGTTTCGCGTCAGTCTAGGGTTTGTTTAATCTGTTTTCTGCAATAGTCCAATGTCACGAACCCAGCGAATCAGGAAGGCGCAGGTCACAGTGACGTGGTCCAATAAGGACGGCGACTAGAGCTCCTACATCAGCGTATCACCGTTTTCAGGCGTCCACATCAGATCCATGCTCAGGTGAATACGCGGGAGCTGGTCCAGATCATTCCATCTCCGGAGCCGTTTTCCATTGGATCAGTGTGGACGAACACTGCATCCACAACGAAAACTAGTGTGGAGGGGCCTGAGCGTCGGGTCACCTTCTCTGTCCTCACTGTCAACACTGTCAACACTGTCACCTCCGTCACACCTGCTTCATCTACATTTAACGACCCAGTCCACTTTGTCTCCTGTGTTTCCAGTTTTAGACAACAATTTCCTACAAACTTCAAGACAGCCCCAGTATGTTGTCTCCTCTCACCCCCCTGTCCCTCCTGTCACCTCGGTCCTGCCTGTAGCAGTGGGAGGGAGTCATTCTTGTCATTCTTCATAATCTGGGACATTGTACACTGCATCAAAGCATCTCCACATTCTCCCCCGTCTCCCGTGTCCCCTGTTGTCTTTATCTTATCAGGTCGGTCCACATGGTCCCACCTGCCTGAACAGTGGGAGGGACCCAAATCACGAGGTCAAAAGTCATTTTTAAAGTGCACTATGTAACTTTTTCTGTAGTGGTTAGGGTGCACCACCTGCTTCTCTCCATGGAGATGTGATTGTATGTCCAGGTATGTTTCACAGTACGGCTTTAAACTTTCTTATATTTAAGTTTTTTCTGCTCAACCATTGACAAACATGGATTATGTGTTGTGAGTGTTGTTACAGATTTGGCCAGTAACCTGGTGGCGTTACATGCTTGTTCCCATGGAAATAGGTTCAATGCAATACTGTGGACTATTCCAGACAAAGCAGCAAAACACATTTAACAAGTTAGAATACTCATTTCATTTTAATTAGATTTTACTATGAAAATTGTCTGGATTCATCTAGTTTTTCCTGGTTATGACATGTAGAGGTCATTTCATAACTGTTAGCAGGCAGCAACAATATTAACAACAATAGTTTTGATTAGACTAATAAAAATAAGTAACAGCTCGTTTAGTTTGTTAAATGAGGGTTTAAAGTGTCAGGAAAAAAAATCCTTCCTTGTGCATCATGCTCCCACTTCTGTGTGTGTCGTCTGTCTTAAATCAAATGTTTAAATATTGTACAATAACTGCTGTCTTTTTTTATGTAATGCCTGCTTATTTTATCTGTTCACTTTTATCAACCGTAGTTGCTCTGTTTTACTGCTCTTCTATATTTGTATTATTCACTGTTTAATATTTTTACTGTTGTTTTTAGGGAGATCATTTTACCATCTGTCCAGGGACAACAGACGAAAAATAACCTTTTAGCTAATTCTGGTGTATTTGCAGCGGCGCTATTTAATGTACTCTGTCCCTGTCAAATAAACCAATAAATAAATTCTGTTTTACAACTCAGAGCAATTTCCTGTATTTTTGTGCTTTTCTTTTTAACTTTTTTCTAAAAACTTCCACTTCAGTGATGTGAAACTGTGATGCATATTTACCCCAGGTCCTCTCCCACCAAACCAACGACAAAATCTTAGAAATGATGAAAACCTGTCATATCCACTTTAAGACAAACAGGTGCAGATCGCTCCAATAGAAAAGTTCCGTAGTGCATCTTTAAATATAGCTGTGTAAAAATAACAAATTACTCCCCGCCTGTTCTCATTTTAAAAGTCACAACACATTTAAAATCTCTCTAAAATCGACCCGTTCTCCAGCTCCTACCTGACCTGCCGGAGTCCAGTGGAGGTGCCCGCGCTCGGACGGCTTAGAGCTCTAATCCTGTCGATCTGGTTGTCAGGGGCGATTGTCCGGTGCCAGTACAGCGTCAGTGTGTGCCAGGCGGGCCCCCGAGCCCCCGAGCTGTGCCGGAGATCGGGTTACAGCTCCTCCTCCAGACGCTGACCTGACCGAGGCTTTCACTCACCTCACTCACCTGCCACAGCGTCATTTTGGAGCTTTTTCTGGATAATTGACTTAAAATATACAGGTTACGTCAGGATCTAAACTTTGTCACTCTGTACATGACTGTTTTCTGTGTATTTGAGCAAAAAGGGTACTGAAATATTGTATAAGCTTGAAGTCAAAATATGCCCACTCCACATCTTATTATGAAGCGTTTTATTGTTGTTGTATTTTATTGCGTTTAATAAGAAAGTGTAGGTTACCTTGCTAGTTGTTGTTAGCTTTACTGTCGCTGCAAAACTCCTCTCTGAGCTCTGAAGGTTGAGAAAAGTGCTTATAAACTGAGGAATAACCACTGCAAACTGTTTAAAATGAACTGATTCTGTCTTTCACATTTTTAAAAACGTACAAATCGGGTACGTAAATGTGGCTCAGTGGCTACGGCGTTTGGCTCATGTCCGTACCCAGGCCCATAACAGCTTGGGAAAACATGATCCCGTCAGATCTCAGACTCTCAGCGGGGCCAGGTCTGGTCAGGACTTGGATGGACGACCGCTGGGAAAATCAGGACTCTTTTAAAAAGCAGCTCCAGACACTATTTAGACGAGCTTTTGGTTGACTGTGTGTCTGTAATTTCTCTGTTCTTGCACATGTTTATTGCACTGTAAAGAATTTTGTGATTTGTTTTAAACTGTGAAAGGTGCTCTATAAATAAAGTCTTATGTACTTACGAACTAACTGAATAATCAATCAATCAAACTATATTTATAGAGCGCTTTTCATACAAAAAATGCAACACAAAGCACTTTAAAGTGATAAAAGAACAGTTCAACATCCCTCAAAGCTAAGCCAAACAGGTGAATCTTTAGAATCTTTTTTACTACTAACTGCAATTGCTATCTGTGACAAACTATGAGCTTACTACTAAAGATTATATACCGGGACTTTCTTTCATAACTCTTTCTCTAACCCACTACAACCATAACCATCCCACTAAACATTAGACGTCTTATGGACCTGCAGATCATATCTCTATTGCACAGGTGTCAAACATGCGGCCCGGGGCCCAGATCCGGCCCTCCAAGACCTTTAATCTGGCCCTCGGCTGATTTTCTATTAAAATATGATTTTTCGGGTAATTTTCTACGCCGCTTAGCATAGCAGCATCTCCAGTGCTTCTGTGTGTGGCCGCCTCCCGCCAGAGCAGCACAAATGAAGACTCGCCTCTTTCCAAACGCTCTTAAAGGACGATCGTTTTGACTGTGACCATGACGCCCTCATCAGCAAAGTGTCAAAAATAAGAAAAGTGGAGCTGAGTGCAGGATTTTCCAAGAAAAATTCACTAATTCTTCTTTTTCACGGAGGTGAATGGGAAACCTGTACGCTTGGTGTGTTTGCAACAAGTGGCGGTGCTCAAGGAATATAAATATAAAGGAGGAATATAAACGCCACTATGAGACACAACATGGCGAAAAATACAATAACTTGAACAGAGAATGGAGTTTTCCAATCCGGCCCCTTTGGGTTCAAAGTAGGTTGTATACGGCCCCCGGACCAAAATGAGTTTGACACCCCTGCTCTATTGTGTCCGACGGTCCAAGACCAGTTCTGGACTAAGTGACATGTAAATTACGTCCACTATGAACTCTGACCCCACCTGGACGTCAATCTGCAGTTAAACATTCGAAGACGAAGGAGAGAGTTCAATTTGTCACCTGGGCAAGAGTTTATTTGGTTGAATACGTTTCTCATCCAAGCTGCTCCTTCAGTTCTGGTCAGACGCTGGAGGACACAGCCTTAAATCTGCCTACAAGGGGAGGGGCTGATACCACGAAATTACTCTGAAACTAATACCTTATTTGTTTAGAGTTTCTGTTGTTATCTCGGCCTAGTGAAATTGCCCTGGGTGTGGGGGTCATATTAGCAGAATCATTCAGGGCCATAATGGAACTTTCACACCTCTGGGCCTGGACCTGGCAACACATATTGTTTTCTTAGTTTGTTTTGATTTAGGTTTGAGGATTTGAACCGCAGACTAGTTGACTGGTCATGGGAACGTCTAACACAGGTGTAAAAAAGTGACATGGATAATTTGTATAATTCATAAATTAAAAAAAAAGTAGAAAAGACATCGACAACGACCTCATTTGGACTAGAATTACTGGTACCCCTCATTCCGAGGTCCTGGGAACGTCAATACTGGACATCCGGAAGACATTGGAAAAAAAAAACGTCATCTGGCATCACAGGCCACACCTTCAGTGGGCCGAGATTGGACGTCAAAAATGACCCTAAAAAGATGTTATTTCAACGTTACTTTACGCAGTGGGAAAATATCCTCCTAACTGTGAATTCTCTAATAGGAATCAAGCTGGGTATGAACACAAAAACAGGCCAGAACAGGGAATAATTCAGAAACCGAATGCACAATGGACAGGATTAGTTCGGGGTGCAGAGCTGGAGAGTGTCTCTTGACTGTTCAACAATCGGGCGAAGACTGAATGGGCAGTGGGAGTTTATATAGACTTCCCTGGGATGATTGGAGAGTGAGTGCGGGAAAGTGCAGGAATAACATGGAGGAACTGGCTCAGGCTGGGAAATGGAGCCGGACTGGGGATAAACATGTAAACAAAGGGCAAAACTGTGACAGAAACTAGCTCTGAGTGAATAGAACACACTGCTGCCTGTGTCTGGAGAAGTTCGTAGCGGTGACGCGTTTCGTTCGAGAATAGACTGATGTTCGTGAAGTTTTCCTCAGTCTCAGTTGGTTCAGACAGACAAAAATGGTTAATTAAGCTTTACAAATAATCAACCCCATGACTCGTTTGACATTCTGTTGCGTATTATAAAGAGCTCGGCCTAATTCATCCCAGTCTAACCTTTTGCGTGGTCTCCCCGTGGTCCTTTGTCGAGCGCTGACATTCCCGCTCCAAACTCGCCATAAAAAAAAGACGCCACGACACGACGAACCGTTCAGTACTTTATTATTAACAGGTGCAATTGAAAAGATGTCAAATTAAAAAAATCAAGTCATAAGAATACATTTGCATATTAAATCATGACGGTGAACACAAGTGCGAGCCAGCGGAGGGGCGGTCGGTGATGGTGACATGTCCACAGCTCGGAAGGCCACTGGTTTAAGATTACCCACAATCCCCCATAATCCTCTGTGTGTGGACGAGCTGCCATCTTCTGTGGTCAAATCAACTACAAGTACGAGGCTAGTGTGAAAGTTACCGTGTGTTTAAAGGTCCCACATTATGCATAGGGCGGTTTTAAGTGGAAAGACGTCGGTTTTCTCAATGTGAAAGGCAGTTTCAGGGCTGGAATGATCGGAACAAGTCAGTGAACGCAATGAGGAAACGTTATAACATGGTAAAAACTGCATCTATGTTTTAGTTACATTCATAAATGTTCATCTTACGTGTGTTTGGACAAAGAAAATTCCAACTACCAACTCATAGAAATCATAGAAAAATGACGATGTAAGGAGTGGTCTAAAGTACAAAAACTTGGACATGGTTTTGTTGACACTGATAATTACCATTACAAAACTTTTATTTGTCTTTTTGGTACGATATTTTATAATAAAGGCCATTTGAACGCTGAAATTATTATTATAAGGACCAGGACTTTGACTATCTTGCGTGATGATGTCGGACAGTTGAACAGAGCGGCGCACAGAAGTCATCTGGACCTTCCTGTTGCGATCGAGACATTTCAGATCTCATCCAGAAACCATTTCACATTTGTTGGTGCTGGAGAATGAGTTTAGTCTGACTCTGAAAGTCCTTCCTTTGGGTAGGACTTAACCAGGGGTGTAAAGAGCGTGGTGCGTGGGGGTACGCGGGGGTACATCAGGGAACGCCGTCCACCCACTTTTGCCGACGTGAGATATAAAAAAAAGAAAGAAATATAAAATAGTCACAACTTAAATGTCAAACTGGGGCTACTGGCAATGGTAAGAACAACCTGCATAGGTCATATAAAACAAGACTAAACAAGGTCTAAACTAGGTCTAAACCAGGACTAAACCAGGTCTAAACCAGGAGGTGAACCAGGAAAGTGGTCAAGTGATTGTAGGTGAAAGGAGCGGTGCAGAGCTCCACTCCCTATGGGGCTAAAGTGCAGCCCTCGCCCGATCGCACTTTGCGAACACCCTGCTCCACGGACCCGGGTTCTCTCACTCTCAAGTCCAACTTTAGTCCTGGTTTAGTCCTGGTTTAGTCCTGGTTTAGTCCTGGTTTAGTCCTGGTTTAGACCTGGTTTAGTCCTGGTTTAGTCCTGGTTTAGACCTGGTTTAGTCCTGGTTTATATGATGTATGCAGGTTGTTTTCACCATTGCCAATAACTCCGGTTTGACATGTAAGTTGTGGCTATTTTATATTTATTTTTATTTTTTTATATCTTACGCTTGTAATGAAAGTGATTTATCTCAGTCTATATGACTCCTGTGTGTATTTCGGCATGTTAAGTTGAGTATATGGAGTAAAAAATCCCCACTACACCACTGGCCTTAACTCAGAATAGTGTAAATCTTGGAGTCTCAAGCTGTTTCCAACAAACGTGAAATATGTTCTGGACAGAGGCGAGAGGCAGATGATCACACAGGTCTACACTGGAGTCCTGGACATATGTGCGAAGACACCGTGTGATTTTGAGTGGAACACAGAGGTTTGAGCTGTGAGAAGGACACAGCCTCCTCCTGTCAACTCCTGTTCTGTTCTCGGTCAGGGACATCTAGATTTTGTTTAATATGAAGTCATGCTCACTGTTTTCCATCATGAGATTTACTCCTGTGAAAATGATTGATTTGTGTGTTTTAATACATGTGTAACTTGTGACGCAGCGCTCCAGTGGCATAAAATGTACAATGGACAAACGATCGCGCAGAATTACTGGTGCACAAATGAAAAAAACAAAACTCATGATGGAACAACAGCACGACACAAGCCAAAGCAAACGGTTATAATGCATAATATAGGACCTTTCATTTCCCCTAGAGTTTGTAAATGGACATTGGTCCCTGTAATTTTCTGAGCTGGAAGACAGTTCACTTCTCACGCGCATCGACAGTGATTCACCTGCAAACCACCTCCTGTACAATAGTGTCACAATGCAATGCAAACAGTTAATGCTGGGCAGTACACTCCGGAGGGACGTTAGTAAGTAATAATTCAGGCTGGAAACACGTGTGGTTAAAGTGCATATGACACGTTTTATGTTTTTCGAACTATGACTTGGTTTGGATAGTGCCTGTGCTCAGTATTTATCACCGCTTTACATCATTTAAGTGGCAGTTTGTGGAAGAAAAAAGAAAAAGTTGAGAAGAAAAGTACAAAAATCCATCCAAACCATCCAATCACGGTGCAAGGACGGCATTTTTCTGGCAGTTTAAACCTTCATTTGACAAAATAAAGGCATTGTCGTTTATTTTTATTACTCAAATCATAATTATTGTGCAGCTTTTGGTCCTTGATAACATACAAATACCAGGAAATGGAACAAAAAAAAAAACGATCAAAATTAAAAACAAAACAATAGAAAGAACCTACTTGGCAAGATTTTTTGTCAAATCTTTAATGTGACGATGTTAATTATAATATGAAATGCGTAGTCTGACCTGTCACATGCACTTTAAGGTTCATAACGACTTCACTTTCATCCCTTCGGAGCAAACCACCGAGCGCTAACCATGCTAAAAACATGACCCAACACAACTTAAGCATGGAAGAACAAAAGGCTGGTTCAATCTTTTAAAAAAACCAAACATAGTAACTCCTGTCTTGAAGAATACACAACAGGCAAAGAGAGAGAGACATCTGAGTGTAGTCTATAGCTGCAGGGACACAGCCATATAGGCCTGCAGTACCATAGCTCGGGTTATACTTAGGCATAAGGAGAATATAAGGGTTAAATAGCGCCGAGGATTATTGGAGTTGGTACGTTCCTCTGCTCAGGCCCGACCACAAGCCGCTGACACGAGAGCTCATCAAACCCCTCGCACCATAATGACCATAATCCAATACAGGTGCTTATGAGCGCGCCGGCACCGAGTCGGAGATGAAGGTTGAACGGGTCTCATTTCGGAGGTAATGACATTCTGGAATATTCCTGGCTACAATTAAATTTAATTAAATTGAACCACGAGTGAGGAACATGTTCATTTTGTCTCTTATCTCACTCATGCTGAACCAGGACAGAGAAATAACTGTCTGTCCAAAATGTACTGTATATGTATATTTTTTCGCCAGATTCGCCTGATTCGTGAGCCGAGTTCACTCTGTGGACACCGTCTGACCTCGCAGCATTAGGATTCGTTTGCTTGGCGGGAGGCGGGTACTTTTTTTTAATTTAACCAATCGCTGCTGTTTGGCGGTGACGTCCGTAATGCGACGGAACGCTCAGCGGTGTCGGAGTAATTGCGGCACGACAGCAAACAAAGCAGAGAGTGAACGTGTCCGTCAACGAGCACCGTCTTTTCTGCGAGGTGAACTGGCGAATTAAAGGTACGATAAAAGTTGTGAAGTTATTATTTGACAAAGGAAGTCCAAACGAGGACAGCGTGTGCAGTCTGCTATCGCAAATCGGGTTGGTTTTGGCCAACGCACCGCTTCTCTGATTGGCCGGTGCGCCGACTACAACTTTTGGGCTTCTTGCAAACAGCAGAGTGTGTTCTGATTCCTGACCCAATCGCTGGGTAGAAATGAAATTGAGCGGAGACACTAGGTGGCCCCGGCCTGGCTAGTAATATACAGGGTGTCCCAAAAATGTTGACATAATTTCACAGGCCAATCATTTTGGAAATTCTTGTTGAAATAACCTCAATTTTTTTACAGAATGTACAAAAACAGATCAAGATTTTATACTTAATGTTTCCAGGTTGAGCCAGGCTGTTCATTCCCAAAGAAAATGAATTTTGTGTCTTGGAATCTGCTCAAACACAGACACCCAAGACCGTGCAGCCTTCAGTGCAAAGCCTTCAAAACAAACAAAGCCCCGTAATAAACTTATGATGTTCAGCACTTAAACTGTTCCATTTCATTGAGCTAGACTTGCTTTTAAAATGATGTCAAATTTTTTTGGGCCACCCCGTGCACTGTATGGAGTAAAAGGCATGAACTAGAAGAAGTAAAAAGCGGGTACAGGTATTGTTTACATCTTTCTATGCATGTTTCTGGGGACATAGCTCAAGATGTGGAGATGGGTCCCACTGCTCCTGAGGACATGGCCTAGTGACATTGAAGGATTTGTCAAAAGCAGAGGACAAAATTACCCTTTAAGAGTAACAGCGCATGTTATCAGTGGTGTTAGTTAACGGTGAACCTGTTGCCACCTATTGCAACACTAGAAAGAAAGGTTACACAGGTTACCACTGCAAACGGATGAAATCGACCTTCTGGGTAATGATGACTGGAATAGGTCTCCCAAAATAGCCCTGGGATTATGAACCTGGAAGGCTTCGTTATTAGAATGTCGTGCCATTTCATATTTATCAGAACTTCTCATCACCGTCTGAATCATCCATAATACGAGTTCAGATTCGTTAACTCGGTTTGCCAGTGCAGCACGTTTCAGCTGTGTCCACGTCCACACAGTGTACGGTCTGGTGTCAGCAGCCGTGGCTCAGGCTCTGCTGTGGGCATGCTTACATATCATAAGGTCATAATAAGGTTAAGACGTTTGTAAAGATTCTAAACTAAAGCGGCGGCAGAGAAGCGCTGTTGTGCGTGGCCTCCATCGGACCAGCTCGGATCGGGCGGACCGGAGAAGTGCGTGAGTCCGTCCGGTCTATACAAACCTACCCTACAGTACACAAAGAGCTTATAGCACGATTCGTCTTAAAAATATTCGAAGCCAACTGCGTGAAATCAAAAGGTTTATCCCTGATTTTTGTGGCCCAGAAAAAAGATTTAGGCTTTTAAAATCCAGCTGCAGCTCTAGACTGTGAAATGACATAGTGCAAGACGCAGGTCAGAGTCACACACCCACACTACACACTACGATGGCTGTGCGTTTGTCCCACTGCGACCAGATTCAAAAGGTGTAGGTCTACTGAAGGCATTAAAGCTGCACTGTGGAGCTTTTCAGGTGGAGGGATCGTGGCAGCAGATTTTTTTTTTTTTCGATGTCGTTGAGGAAAATGTTGCGTAAGCAGGTATATGAGACCACAGCGTGCAGTCTGAGTCTAATTACAAAGCGTTTTATTGTTCCAAAATAAGGAAGTGCGCTGTTAGGATGCTAGTTGTTGTGCGGTCAGCTCTCTGTTCCCACTTTTGTTGGGTTAGGAGCTGGTTTTGAGATGATGATTAAAGGCTCTGTACTCATGTTTCTTTCCATGTACAGATATGTCGTATAAGCAGCTCTTGAGATTCGATTTGTTTGAATTTAATAAAACTTTTTAGGGCGGAAGGGATAAAAAAAAAAAGTTGCACATTTTGGCAACGGAAGTGTCATTGTTCCCCGTTCATTCCGATTCATTCAGACCGAACACAGACGGAAGAAGACGGAGATAAAAACATTTCCAGCACTAAAATGTCTGGTCATTCTGTGTGCGGTTGTCAGAATCGATATTCCACCGGTGGACTAAAGTTCTAAAGTTTTACTCACTGATCGCACAAGGACCTGGCAGTCGGACAACGGGTGTCAAAGTCGGCTGGTTGAGGAAATATTCTCGATCTTTTGACGATAATCCTTTCGTAGAACTCGACAAGCTGCTGAGTTCTGCCGTACTTCTGTTGCCAAAATGCGTGCGCAACCGTGTCTACATCCTCACTGTTTACGAACACCAAAAGGGTCGATTATAAAGCATTTTACGGTCAGATAATAAGGAAGTCTTCTGTTTGCATGCTAGTTATTGTTGTTAAAATTGGTGGCAAGACTCATTCTGGCCTCTGAAAGTTGTAAAAAAGCTGGTATAAACTTGAGGGTTTGGGTTAGGGCTAGGAAATTGAAGAATAACTTTGGGCTGCTGCAAACGGTTTCAATTGGATTTGTTTTTGTTTTTTTCACGTGGAACCGTTTTCTGACCCTCCACCTAAAAAGCGACATAGTGCCCCATTTAACAATCATGTACGACTGAAAATACTGGATTTGTAAATGAAGTGTTCATTGGCAAAAACATATCCATTTTAAGAAACCGTTTTCTTTCTTTTTCCCATCTGCTTCACACACTCTCAATGAAGAAGTGCACTAGATTCATCAGGGAGAAAGGGAGTCTCATTTTGATTACACTAAAATAGATGTCTCCTTTTAAACACTGATAAACAAAGAGCGGATTCAGGCTTTTAGTGAGTAAGAAAATCTGTTTTTGCAAATAAACTCTTCAAATGCAAACAGCGCCACCACACTTCCACCTGACATTGTGTATTTGCGGTGAGATTTTGGGTAAAAGCCGTAAACATTGGCTGCCTTTGTCACAGTCCCACACAAAACACACACACATCCAAGAGACACAGGGACACGTGGACACAGAGACACAGGGACACAGAGACAGAGAGGGGCGAGGACAGGCTGGGACATGGAGACGCAGGGACGGACAGGAGACTTTGGGTTCCCCCTCTGCTCTGGATCGTCCTACAGTGGCGCATACTGTATCATGCAGACCATGCAACGAAAAGGGTGACACTGGATCCATATAAAAACAAGTGTTATAAAATGGCATAGCAGGTTTGAGTCTCTGGGTCCTGAATGTGACCTCTGCAGTGTCTACACTAAATAGCATGCGTCCCATGCAGTGCGGAGGCTTCGCAGCAGTAAAGCTTTGGGTGATATACTCATGGACTCATGGAGAAGCACTGGGCTCCACATGGTCACAGTCAAACTCAGGCTTCTGTTGGGCAGGTGTATTTTAGGTAAGATAAAAAAGTGCATATGGCAGGTTTTCACGTTTTTCTGACTTTGTTTGGTGGGAGTACCTCAATATTTATCATCGTTTTACATCAGTTGAGTGGTAGTTTAAGTAAAAAAAAAGTTGAGAAGAAAAGTGCAAAAAAGTTATGGTGAATTCTAAAACCGAGTCCCTCAGCCGGTGTCCTCAACCCGGAAAACTCCAATCAAAGCACAGAGATAATTTATGCACAAAGGACATGTTTCTGACACTTTAAACCTTCATTTAACTAAACAGAAGTGTCGGCATTTACTTGTATTAGTCTAATCATAACTATTGTTGAATTTAGGCATGTTTTGTCAGCTTTGTCTACAGGTAACAGTTATGAAATTACCTCTATATGTCATCTCTGCTGCCCGTGTCCAAACAGGAATATAATGACGTTAACTGTGATTTAGTGAAAAAGTGCTCTGCTAAGTCATACGCGCTTTAAACTCCAGTAAGACTGTACGAGTTTGGAAAGGACTGCTGTTTTTTAGGCTCTTCTCACTTTACAAAGCCTGCTACATTTGTTTAAAAAGCAAATTCAAGTGCACTATGGAACTTTTCTGGAAGTTTATCACCTGCTTTCTCCATAGTAATGCCATTCCTTTGCCTGGAATGTTCCACAGTATGGCATTAAACCTTTCTATGTTGCCATCATTCAGTTTTAAATCAGATCTGATCTGCGAGTGTGGAATATTCCAGGTAACATCTCCATGGAGACAACACGTGGTGGACAGTCTTCACCAAAAAGACAGTTTTATGTTGAAAAGTTGTGTTTAACCTGGTAATGGGATGGAAAAAGAAGCTGATAATGTTTGAAAGGTGCGATCAGTGCCCTCTTAAATATATTCGGCAGAGACACACATTGTTGCTACTTATTTGGGTTTATTTGGTGGGGCTTGTGTTGCCTGTTTTACTCTTTTCTCAAAGGTTTTGTCACCCTCTGGTGATTGACAGTCCTGACCTCAGCCCTGACCATTGAGTTTGACTTGACCATGTGGTGAAGTGCTCATCGTGTCCTGGCCAATGCGCTGTACAAAGTTGGACTTTATAAAAGAGATTCTGTTCAGGCTGGACTCCACAGCTCAGCTCTGGGGCAGTAAGGCGCCTCTGCCCCAGCCGGCTCCGGCAGCTGTGCCGCTCACCGTCTGGCTTTGGGACCCACACTCACACGTGTGGGTTTAGAGGCAGGGTGTTCCGCAGTGTGGCTTTAAGGTGTTTCATGGCGGTGTGCTCCAGACGGCCTCACCGAAGCCCTCTCCAGTGGATGACATCGGTAAAGGCCCTCCACTCGGGGTGAAAGGATCCGTGTCTGTGTCTGTCTCACCTTCGGCCAGATAACTGGGTCTAGGTCTGGTCCAGTTCAGGCCCGGCTCGGCACACGTCTCGCCGGCCCGGTCCTCCTCACAGTCTCGCTCAGCTGAGATACTAAAGCCGCTGGGCGATCGCTCCAGCTCGTCATGGTTGACTGAAAGCAAAGACAGAGGAGACTCGTTCCTCCGTGCGTCCCCTGAGGTCCTGCCTGACAGCACAGACACGTCCTGCAGAGAGCTGATGGGCAGAACCGTGGGCCTCTCGGTGTAGGTGGGGATGGGACCCAGCAGCTGCCGCGGGGCCGTCTGCTCGCGGCTGCTTTTGCGCTCTTTGTTGAAGTTCTGACTGGCCTTGCCCAGTGCATCCTGATAGGCAATGTGGGGGTAAGACTCAGAGTAGTTAAAAAAGAGGCGTCGGATGTCCCCGCCCCCCTCCAGGGTCATGTGGGCGGTCCCAGCGGAGTCCACCTGGAGCTGCTCCGAGTGCTGAATGTGCATGTCCACCAGGAAGTCCAGCTTCTTCTCCATGTCCTCCACCTGGAACAGCAGACAACAGGACAAGATCAGTAAACAGAGACATATTAAAGATGTTACATGCACTCTTGGGTTCATCTGTTTCTTTTGGCTTTCCTTTGGGGCTCCACCTACACTTCAGAGTAAAGCAATAATATAAATACTCAACTCAAATTTATTTCTGTCACTATTAATTAAGCCCTGAATAAATAAAGCCTTTTATTCATGCTATTCCAAGCAAGTGTGGAATGCCACATTCGGTTTGAAGATTCTCATCTCCACTTTTCACGAAGGTTTCACAGTTGTCCTGCTGGTTTCAAAACGCCAGAACTACAGCAAGCACTAAGACCAGTGAGTCAAATCAGCTCTTCTATTTTCAGGGGGACACTAAATGTCTCAACAGGCAAAGATTTGATCATATATTCATCTATGTTCCTACTCTCACTTCTGTTCGTAAACCCTGTGTCATGAGAGAGTTCAGCATGTTCGCATCGCCCACAGGACTCACCTGTCTTTCTACGCGGACAAATCTACCCATCATGCTTTGGTCTTCAGAGTCTGGCAACGAGGCCGTCTTGGAAAGGTAAGTCTCTTGCCTGAAACACAAACTGGTTGGCTGGGTACATTTGACATTACATGGACAAGTGTTTGGCTGAGTGCATAAACATAAACATTACCAGAGAATGAGAGCTTGGACAGTCGACTGAACAGATCCAAAGGGACTGGCTGAGTATATTGCCAATACCTGGGGGACTGGTTTGTTGACTGGACACTGCTTGGTTGGGTCCACTGACATTACCTGGGAGACTCGTAGTCTGGGTATGTGGACATCACTTAGAGACTGGGTGAATGGGTACTTGGACTTTACCTGGGAACTG